>JAYJMB010000785.1:0-17563 GCA_036873735.1 Pouteria campechiana | reverse complement strand
TCAATCCTTCCACAATATCTACTTGACAATCCGGTGCATTCCTATGTGATCGTATACAATGGGATTTATTAAGTGATTCTAGACCATGGCTATGTTTAGGTACAAATCTTGTGACAACCAACTCATCACAACCCCTATGTTTAGAAACCCTAAGCAATGTCATGCAATTACATCTGGTTAGACATCTCTCTTTATACTTTCGCTTATTCTTTTCTGTGGGTTTAATATTTGAAGCTTCATGTGAATGATTTGAGTCAGCCAGAGGGCAATCTACTTCAATGGGTTTGGCCTTCCTTAATCCCTCTTTAGAGCATTTAAAAACCTGACCACATACATCTCCATTGACCAACTTTCTTGCATAGCTCTTTCCAATACTAAAATCACATAGTTTTGCATAACCATTATAGAACTAATAAGCATCTTCCTTACTGTCAAATTGCTGGCCAATCTCTGGAGTTAGATTAATAGGAGCTCTGGGTAAAAATTCATGTATTCCTATCATTGAATTTATTATAGCACTGCTCACTGAATTCACATTATTAATTTCTATACTGCCTATTTCGATACCCCATCCATTTGGATCAAGTGAACCTACCCCATCCCTATTATTTATGTTTACAATATCTACATGTAAATCTATGGACCTAAAACAACCTATGTCAAAATAGATAATAGCACCATCCTTGAGTAAATGTGCTAATTACTACAAAACATGATACACAATGTAAAAATTTATATGAACGGCCATTTAGTTTGTGAAGTTAGATTTATTTTACTAATCACAAATCCATCTATAATTGAAAACTATAATAATAAAATCCACGGATAAAAATTAAATAAAAGAAGAATTTTTTAATTTAAATAAATTAAATTTAGTAAATATTTCATCAAACAGCTGCTATGCAGTTCTAATATTTCCAATCGAGAGAAGCATGAACAGCTATCTCACTTGAAGTAATAACAAAAAGCACATAGGGTTATCGTGAAATTAATGCATCCTTTAGAAAAAAACAAAGATAATGGCAATAATGAATGAGTGAAATGAATATGACTTACATCAAAAACTTCTCCTTTGCTAGAGTAGCAGGTTTGACAGCTCCTTTGTGGTTGTGGATGGGACTTGGAGGAATCGACTGATTTTCAAAGTCTACTCCAAGTCAGAGGATTTAGGGGTAGCGGCCCTGCGGAAGCAGACCTGAAAAATAGATATGGGAGATGCGAGAGTTGGTGCAGATCGGAGAAGAGAAATTGATTTTCCATTGAGGAAGAGCGAAAGTAGAGCAAACAAGGCGGGAAGATGGCATGCCGCTCTAAGTGAGGGAGACTTGAAGTAGTCCCTATAGCGCACCCTCCTTACTGAGTTTTCTATGTCGGGGAGATGGAATCATAAAGCCGGCTTCGATTTCCCTATTTATGTTAGGGTTTTACTGCATTTCGGATATAGAGTTCACAGTGGGATATGGAATCTGGATTTTCACCCATGAGGCATAATTTGAGACATGGATTATGGAATGTTTTACTGCGTTTTGGACATGGACATGGACTTGAGACATGGAATCTGGGTTTTTGAACATGGGGCATAATTTGGGACGTGGATTTAAAACAACAAGCGATTAGATATTCTAGCGTTGGATTTAAAATTTTTAATCTATGATTTTAATCTGATAGTCCCCTATGATTTTAATCTAATAGTCCCCTATGATTTTAATTTGATTATGGGTATATATTTTCAGAGTTCATTACCATTCATTCATTCTATTCTAGGACGATATGCTAATCAAAATGGGTAAAACATAAAAAAAAAATAAAATTTTCACTAAAAATAAAAAATTTTCACTAATAAAAACTAATTTTCAACTAGGATTGGAAAATTAAAATTAATTAAAATAATTTTTACTAATAAAAATAAAAATAAAAATTTTTACTAATTTTCAACTAGGCCTAGAAATTTTATGCATCAAAAAATAATAGAATTTTCACTAAAAATATAAATTTTTAATATAAATTTTATTAATTTAGTACTGATCTTCAATATTTAATGAGGCGAGAGAGGGCAGGAAGATAGCACACTGCTGTGAGTGAGGGAGACTAGAAGCCGTCGCTATCACTAGCCCTTCATACCACGTGTTTTGTTTTTCTGGAAGATGGAGTCAAACAACTCACTTTCCCTTCTTCCCTCACTTGCAACGCCCATGAAGGGCTGAGATCTCACCCACTGCAATGCACAATTAAAATGCCAACTACAATGAATATTTCAGTTTAACCAGCTATACTAGATCATTTCCCATATATATAATGTAAAATAAAAAGTTAAGAGATAAGAGCTTCTGCTTACAACTAAGAAAATAATTTTTTTAACTTGAGTGTGTTGGTTCCTTAATAAAGGTAACTCAAGATGGGGGTGAATCAAGCTTTCAAAAACTTTAACCAAATTTAAAATAATTTATGCTAAGAAGGAATGGAAGATATCACATAGCATAAGAGACAAATGTTTAGAGTGGTTTTGCCCAAGTAGAGTTTCCACTCCACTTCTTTAAGACAATCTCTCTAACTCTCTCAGGTTCCACTAACACAATCCACTCACCAACAGACTCTTACAATCCTAATAAGTATTTCTTACTTGTTGAATTCAACTTACAGATACTGCAAGCCCCTTGCTTATAGAAATGAGATAGTAAATGAATCGTATAAAATTAAATGCCTCTTACTCATGCTGGTGTGTACAAAATTAATGAACAAGTAAATGATATAATCAATGAGAAACAAAAATTCAAACTCCTGAAATTTTGATAGAAATTGAGCTTTAATTCCTTGATTAGAGTTTAGAGCAGTAAGAGTTTGAAACTTGGAAGAAAACTTGAATAGTTGTAAATCCTTTCTTTTGTTCATTCACCTTACTTCTTTCAAAAATTTTAAATCTCTATTTATATGCTATGGAAGAAAATATAGTCATTATTGCATTTTTGAAAACTTTTTGACCGTTTTGGATTATGTATTTTCCACTCAAAAATAAACTTTCAAGCAAATGCACTTCAAACCTCAAAAATTTAACTTTAGACCTTTGAAGCTCAAGTGGTGTTGTTAGTTATTGTTGTTGAATTAATTTTAAGAGTTCTAAAGCTCTCTTTCTTGCCTCTGAACTCTGCTTGTTAGGTAGACTGTGTTCCAAAAAGGCTTTTCTAACCTCTGAAGGTCGAGTTCCATCCTCTGAAACTCTTTCAAGCTAACATCTCCAACTACCACCAATGGCTAGCTTTTCAGACTTACGAAGCTGAAGTCTTTCCTCTGAAGAATCATTTGAAAGATTTTCATGTTTTGAATTGGATTTTAGATGGTCTTTTGGACCTCTGAAGCTTAGGGTCCTTCCTGAATAAGATTCATGGAATTGAATTCACTTAGGTGGAAAATAGCTTATGAAGACGATTATAATTGCTACATAATGTTCATTTATGGGCCACAATCAGGCATCTTAGGCAACCTCCCAACTCCAACTTACAACATAGGTATTGCTGGCATGCAAAGTGTATATAATTTTATTCTTATGGGCCAACTCAAGCTGAAGAAAGGGTATCTTCATATATAATCCAGGTTTAAACTTACCACACGGAGACGCAGGCCTCACCCCCGGGGTATCACGCCCATGCGTGTAGGCACATTGAGATTCGGCAAGGCCAAACCAAAATAAAATTACATGCAAAAATCCTTTTTTGCCTAATAATCTATAGAATTAGCACGTGGCAATCTACGGTAGACAGTCTGAACTAATAATCCAAATATGAATAACCTTATGGTTTGGATGATCTAAATTTATTTTGGATATACGAATGATCCATATGTGTTGAATCATCCAACAGCATGTACTCTCGAAGGCTCAAAAGCCGAGTAGCTAACGAACTCCTTGTTGACTAGTTTGTCACGACGATACTCATTTTTATCCCCTATTGGTCATGATTTGTGGCCTTTTTTTTCACTGTTGTATCAATTGTATACTAGGCTATTGCAATTTAATATTATTATTAAGCTTCCTCTTCTACTATTCTTTTGTAAGAATAGTGATTGGTTTGGATGGAGGCTGACTCAAAAAATCTGAATTGGAGAAACCCGGAGTAAGATATAGAAGGTGAAAATGTAACCTAATGAATGGTTGTGTTGACTTTTAGTGGTATTTTTAACTCCAGATTGCATTTCTCCGTTCTAGATCAACTGTAAAAGTGGGTATCAGAGATGTGTCTTGAAGTCGACACATTCTAGCGCATGGCTAGTGTTGCATCATGCTTTGCCATAGGTTCCGACTCCAGAAAGCACTTATAGGTTTGCTATACGGTTCAAGGCTGACATCTAAAAGGTTTGGGCCTGGGTTGATTGCTGTCTATTTCTCACGGCTTAGCCGTCATTTTGCTGCTTTACCACGAGCATTCCTCTCTCCATGTTGCTTGCTGCTGCAGGTCAAGATCCAACCAGCATGAGTATAAATTGATTTGGGTTCAACCCCCACCCGCAAAAACTGAATTGGGTTGGATAAATAAGGAAATTGAGTTGGCAACATTGACTTCAACCCCGCTTGACATGTAATTTGGGTTGGGTTGGGTTGGCTTGAATTGAAACATCTATCAACGCAAACCCATTGCAAATATCCTTATATTATTTAAACTATGCTCTAGCCAACGCATGCCCACCCTTTCACTGCATGCATTTACTTTTTTTTTTACCGCACTTCTATGTTTAAAAATAAATTTTTGATGTTTTTATGCTACAGTTAATATAAAATATTTATTTAAAATGAATTTAAAATCCCACCCTGCTAAGATTCAGGTCAAGTTCAGGTTAGCAATTTCAGTTGCTTTTAATTAATAAATTTTAATAAACTCCAAACTATCATCATCATCAATTTTATAACATATGTTCAAATTTTAGGTAAAATAACTTTTATCTTCGGTATAAATATAAAGACACGTATGAATTAGAATATTTGTGATAAAAATTAATTTAATAATCACTTTTTACTTCATTTATAAATTTATAAATAGCTTTTTAGGACTTTGATATATCTTTTTGAATTTCAGTGGCTAAGACCTGAATAATATAAATATAAAAAAAAAGGCACGTACTTACATTATCTACAAAACAATACAACAAGCACTTTCTTTGCACACATTTCCTAATAATCAAACATTCACTAAGCGACCGTATCGTGCCACTTTACAGATGATTTGTTGCATTTCTAACTACCGGATTTTTAGAATTGAACACAGTTTTGCAAACTCAGTTGGACTTACTCGACCAGTGCATGTAGGGTGTATGCTGTCGATTAGCTTGATTGCAGTGACACATTGCTCTGCAGTCAAACCATTTGTTTCGGCATGTGCTGGGTTCTCAACACTAACCAAGATGATGATACTAGGCCACTTAGTCTTTGACCCTAGTCGGCAATACAATTTGAACAAGGGTGTAAACGTGTTTAAAAGCTCAATTCTTGCATTAACACACGTGGACAAGAAAATTTGGTTAATTCTGTCATCAAGCCAGACCTACATTGGTTGAACGTGGATCTTCAATCATTCCAACTGCCCGTAGACAGCAGTAGAGAAGTGTCACACCTGATGAGAAATTGACCTAACCTATTTTGCATCTGATCACCTGCAAAATAAGGTCTACAGTCAAGTGGGATACTGAAGTGTAAGTGCAAAAGTTTGTCCACATCAGCAAGCATCTGTTTTGGCCTCCACATATCAACACTATGGTCTTTCTGAACTATTCTTTGTAATAAAGCAAGTAAAAGATAAATGCTGGTGTATCCTTGTTCAGACTATAAATTTAAATAGTTTGGTACAATCTCAAAATTCAAATGGATTCTGAAAGAAGCACACTCATGCTGTTGGTGGTGCACCCAAGTCTTTAATTGATTCACGCCATGCATACTCCCTTGCCCCGTCCTTGTCAACAATTTTGATCACAAAGTTTGGTGGCGCAACAACCAGCCTTGACTGAATTTCCATAATGCACTTGTCAACCAGATCAATTGCTTCTTCCACTGACATTCCACTGTGATAATGCCTGTCCATCATTGATAGAGAAAAGTAGGACCCGTAGCCAAAAGCAGCTTTGTCAATCTTGTGAAGGGTGGCAATGTAGTCAATGTAGTATAGAGATGGACCAGTTTCCTTGTCATAACCAGCGAGGAGGATGTTGACAGAGTATGGGCTCTAGAAACAAATAGCAAAAAATTGCAGCCTTGGTCATATGACAAAGTGACAACACAAAGCAAAGGATGAGTATTTCAGTCATCTCAAAAAGCTCAATTAAAAGATGGTTGGATGTTAAATAAATAAATAAATATAAATATATATATATATCGGATAGTGATTTAATAGAACCTTCCACCAAAATCTTGGTTGAACCATTTTGTTTGTGGCCGCCTAAGGATTATTAGATGAATCTAATCCAACCATCATGCTTGGTACCATCCATTTAAACAAAATACTTGAAATCATTTTAATTAAAGGCCTAACATTTGAAAACATATAAAATGATGTGCAAAATACAAAAATTGCTTAGATCGATCTTACCCAAATGTTGGAATGTTATAAAATTTTGTAGAATCATATGTTAGTATAAGAGAGATTTTAAGTCCGCCATGGTGCACTTGTACCTTAAACAACTATGACCTTAATTGATCAAGTGCTTCATTTTCAGTTAGCTTTATTATTTGTATATCAATGATAGGGATTGCAAGATTGAAATCCATGATGATGGGCAACATTGGCTTGATAATGCCTGATGACAGGATAGCATGGCAGAGCATAGAGTAGTGGACAACAAGATGGCTTCAAGTGTGAATAGGAAAATGCCAATACAATTCAAGCACATCATGGGCAGTGATCCTTATTAGGATCTTGTAAACCTATAGGGAGTTACCACCTATCCACAATCCGAGGGACTGCCAATATAATGACCCTTGATTGTATGATTTAGAAGCTGATGAATGAAAATTAGAAACGTAAGTAATTGCTAACAATAACTCTCTATCTTCTCTTTTCTTTTCTATATCTCTGAATCAAATTTATCCCCTTGGGAGGATCCTGCCAAATAATCAATCTATCAACAGATATGTGTTTTCTTACTTTATTTCTTGTTGTATTCCTTAATATGAGAGAGGGCTCTACACTAAGAAGACAGTCAATGGACTATGGTTTGTGAGTGTCCCTGAGCTTGAAATCTAAAAAATATAGTCAATGGATTATGATCTGTGGAAAGTCCCCTGGAGCTAAGGAATCCAGAAGGCAAATGCGGACTACAGTTGAGAGTTGTATTTCATTTTTGTGTTTAGTGGAACCCAAGACCATGGATCTTAGATACTAGAGCAGGTGCCAAAGGTTAGACCAAACCACTACAAATCTTCTCTCTATGTGTTAATTTTAGCATCCTACCATCTTGGGATAATTTTATTTATTGCACTTTTATCTTAATTTAGTATTGTTAGGGATCTGTAACATGGGATAAATTCTACAATTGGCAGATTAGCCAAGTCAGATTCCTATTCGGAAACCTACTCCAACCACAATGCAATTCCGTAAGACTCCAACTAGAGCTGAAATCATAATATAAAAAGGACTCCTAAAAGAACTAGGAATGTGTATTCCTTTAGAACACTTATTTGGACAGGAATCTTCATCACACTATGACTGTCCCAGTACCTCGACCCAAGCTCAGCTCAACTATAAAAGGGCCAGATATACACACACTCAGGCATAAGTTCTCTCTACTATGGTCCTTTATTGACTTGAGCGTCGAAGTGCTCACACCGGGACCACCTCCGACGTGTTCTAACATTTATTTTGTCTTGCGGGATTTTCACACGGGATTCTTGGAGAGTGGTTTGGGTATAACCTGAACATTGGTGTCGTCTATGGGAAAGAATTGCACAAAAAACACGCAAACAAGTAGAATCTGTCTAATCTAAACCATCCATGTGATTCGTAATGTCTAAAAACCTAGAAATCGTTCTAGAAATCAATGAAATTCGAGCTCTAGTTCACATGGTATGAACCCTATAGTATTACGGTCGTTTTCTTCTGTCTGACACACCAGACCAACTCTTCGTGCGTCACCTTCCAACACACGCATGGGTTGGTCAGCATGGGTTTTCCTACCATCGCCACCAACCATCGAAAGGTTAATCTGATCCGACTCAAAAATCTCCAAGGGTTGTATGTCTCCAGAGATCTCTCCTCCGCACCGAATTCGAACTTTAATCATCGGAAATCTAAGGAAGAACCTGCTACGAACCTTCTTCCTCACTGTCGAGCCTTTTTCCCTATTGACGATGACGCAGCCCACTGCCGACAACTCTCCCAATGATCCAGCACGGCTTCCCACTGCCTCTTCAATGCAAAAAGCTCACCAACTCCGGATGCAGATCTTTGCAGCTTCCTCGTTGATGCATCCGAATGTAAAAGATTCACCATCGAATCATCCAAGCCACTCGTTATAGGATGAATGAACATCACGAGATCCAGCGTCCCTTCCAAGAACTTTTGGAGTGTTGCCTCATTGTCGATAGGCTTCAATCTAGAAAAGTAAGGATAGATCATGATCGCATCGTTGATCTTCACCTCATCTCCTCCCTCCCAATGTGTATTCCAATGTTGTGCATGATATTCCCCCCTACACTGTCCTCAACCACAATCAAATGGCTGAGATTAGCATGATTGGAGATGCACGGCTTGAGCCTGTTCCTAGACACATCCACCATGAATGAATCTAGGATCTGGTGGCTTGCAAAGCAGTTAGCCAATTTTCTAAAAATTGGTTTCCACTCTAAACCCAATGATTTCTCTTGCACTTGCCTTCACTTGGCCAAAGGTATGGATCAAGCACTTCCGCACAATGAGGTGCCTCCAATGGCTCATGATTTACCTTCTATCATTAAATAACATCTAATTAAGTTATATTCTTGCTTATATGCATATTTCTGGACACATATGGAGTGAATCCTAGTTTCTTAAATTAGTAATTGAATAGTTCAACCAAATTTATTTTTTAAGAATAGCATTCGCTAGTATATTGAACAACGCGGTGGGTGCCTGAATTATTTGCTTTAGATGAAAAGCGCTGTGAACAACTAGGATGGTGTTTTTTCCTTTTTCTTTAGCAATTACATAATCTTGTAGGTATGTTAGGCTTAATTCAGATTTCAAAGTCAATTAGAATCGCCACATGTTATGTATGTTTATCCAAACTAAAACAATATTATTATGTAAACAAGTGCTACTAACTTAGCTGTGAAATTGAGATCTATTTAACAATACGTGAAAGTGAGATTGATTTTAAAATACTAAGCTCTTGGACACTTGAAATAGGACCATAGAATCTCTATCATTTCCAAACCATCCACCAATTGAACAGTTGTGCAATATGTGCGATATGTAGAGGTATTACTTCTTTTTTGATGCATCTGTAGATGTTATGCCTTTTGAAGTGTTTATTATGCATTTAGCTTATTTACAATCCAGTGGACTCTGCTAGACTATTAGCTTCCTTTTGGTGGGACTGTTGGCGAGAGTCTTGATAGCATTTTCAAATAGTATTTCAAGAGTTGATTTTGGAAATGCGTTAAGATGCTCTTGATTAGAGTGGGATATGCACATACGGACTCTTCTTTGAGACTATGCAACCATGGTGCAGACATCTATTTCCTAGTTTTTGATTCAATAAATAAGGTTCATGTTGAATATTTGTTGTTCGGCCCAGTGTTCTTAAAATCGATATTATCAATGATAATATCGTTTTAGGTCCCCACTGATAAAATAAATGTACTAAAAAAGAAATTATTTCTGTTTTCCCATAAATATTGATATTATCGGAGATATTATCAATATTATTGAATTTATTGAAAGAAAATATCAATATTATTGTGAGTGTATGGGAGAATCTGTTTTCACAAAAATAGTGAGATTTCTCTACTTTTTCTTTATTTTTTGCATTCAAAATTGATTGTTTTTGTATTGCATTATGTTTTCATACTGATTATAATATATTTAAATAATAGTCGATGGTAGATTTAGGGATTTTTTAAAGATTTGGGGAAAAGCACACAAATTAGGGATTTTTTCCAGATCGTTTGATTGAGCCCAAAATTGATGATGTCTGTGTTTGATAATGTTTTTAAGATGATAGATCTTTCAAAAGAATTTATTTTTCTTTACAATTTTTTATTTTTAAAAAGGAATTTTTAGGGAAAAAGCCTAAATCAATCTCTCCCCTCAAATGCAACACTTTGAGGCTTTAAATTAATTCTTCTTCATACAAACAATTTTTCTAATTAATCCCTAATTCTTAACTATTTTTTTAATTAAATAAAAATAATAATTTAGAGAATTGAGTTTTTTTAATCACATTTATATCATCTGTTTACTAACATATGTGTGAAGAAAATAGATCTAATTTCAATATATAAATATTTTTTATTACAAATTTATACATAATAAATATGAAAAATTATTAAAAGGTAATTATGTGCTTAAAAAATATTAATAAACTTAGGTTGTGCAAGGTTGTATGTTACTGGATGATTATATGTTGCTTATTTTCTAAATGTTTACATGTTTCTTGATGATTTTAATTTATTTTGAATTTTAATTAATTATTTTTGAAATTAGGAAAAAAGAAAATTATTTTCTAAAAATTATAAATATGTTCCTTAATTTATTACAAAATTTCATCACAAATCTTTCAAATTTTCTCTGTTTTTCTATTTTTCCGATAAAGTTCCAAGAAAAAACAATAATATTTTTTTTGGGCCTCCGATAAATAGGTATTTATCGATAATACAAACATAGTTCTGCCATAGATGATTTTGGGTTGGATTTCCATACTAGATACCTTGGTCTGCCTACCAGAACCAACTCACCAAGTGGAAGAGTGGTCCTAGTTTTCACCTACTAATTTCCAACCTAGAACCCAATTGAAGTCTCTTTCGCAGCTTAGTTATGGTTGTGGTGGGTTGAGAATAAATGGACGGTTGTGTGGGCTGATATTGAGTTGTTCCTACCCAATCTTTTGCCAACCATATATTCTATATTTGTTATTTTTTTGTCCTAGCTGACCTTGTTTTCTGACTTTTGAATCTATTAACATGAGAAAAGGAAAATGCATGAGGCAATTTTAGAAATACTCAAGGATGGGACATCTCTAGAGCTTTACTCCTGTTTCCTATTTTAATGATGAACAAACTTGGAGCTTGAACAACTTGATTAGGTGTGTTGAGGTGAGATATAAAGCTATCTAAATTGCATGGTTTGCTAGGTTTTAATGCTTGTCACGGGCGTGCAGGTTGAAGACTGAAATGGTTCTTAATGGAATCAAAAAGCATTGATGGTGATTAATTAGGTTATGTGTTTGGTATGAATGTGGTTGTTTTGATGTAAAATGGATTGATGTAAATGATGTGGAATGGATTAATGTAAAATCAAGGTTGAAAAGAATACAAAATAGGCTAAGGTAAAACATCGATGGATTGTAGAATCCATCGACGTTTTTCTGGGAACCAATTTTTAAATCTCAACGGATTACCAGTCAGGGACGAATCCAACAAAGTTAAACCTCGACGGATTTATTTGTGAAGAACAAACGTCGACGGATTTGTGGAAAATGTCGACAGTTTGTGCCCGTTACTAACAGTTATGCAATTCCGGTTTGTTAGCCTATTTTAACTTATTCTTTAACCTCTTTTGAGAGAAACTTTCTTAGTAATTGAAAGTCTATAAATCAACGAGATGAGAAGAAAAAAAAGTGAGATCTAAGTGAGCAATCAAGTGAGAAGTAAGAGAGTTAGATCTGCAGAAAATAGGAATACTACTAATCTTTGTTTTGAAAGTGATCATGATTAGATCAAAGACTGTAAAGTTCGTTGGAGTGCAAAAGTCACCTATGTATTGCATTGGTTGTAAGCTGGAATTTATTTCCTTCTTTGTATTTATTGTACCTTAGTTTGGGTTGTAAACCAAGAGATAGTCTGAATCACTACAAGGTGTGTAAGTGATTCTACTATATCACCACCTCAAAATATAAGTCAAGAGAACAGAGAAATTCTACCACTTGTAACTTTGGAAATAAGTTGACTAGTGAAACCCAAGTCTAGGATATTGACTTAGAGAGTGGAGTAGGTAGGGATTGCCAAATCACTACAATTTTTGTGTTCTTGATTTTATCTATGATTGATATTGCGGTGCATTTAACACATTTCCGTTGAATCTGTTTGCTTAAGCCACAGCATGGGACCAACATCTAGAATTGATGATAGAAAGTTGCCAGCTTTTAGTTGAATTGGACGAGCTGACATAATTATGCTCAAGAAAGAAGCTAGAATGACTATTAAAAAAAGTTAAAAAGTGAAAGGCTGGAGATTCCTTGACCATGGGGATATTTCTGCAATGGGCCATGCTCTTCGCACCCAACAATATTGATGGGGTTGACTCAGCAACAATTTGTTGATGTTGTTCTACTCAAACATTAATGGAATGCTATGCAAAACTTGGGCTGAGCATTTTTCTAACACCTAGTGAGTAATTGAGTGATTATTGAATACCATGAATCACTATTTTTATTATATGTGTTCATATGTTTATTTTCTTAATGAGAAGTGGTTTCCTCGAGTCTATTCATCCCATACAGACATGTCTGAACCTTCTCGAAGTTCATTAGCCGAGCTTGTTGTGGATGAAGAGGATTGGTCACCATTCATCATTGGCCCAGAACATGGCTATTCTGAGGAGAAGATAGGTTATAGAAATTCTTATGAGCCAATTGACTCTTATGCGAGTTGGATTCCATTTTGAATTGCCAGATTTCTACATTTAACAATAGAGAAGAGAAACGATTCATGTTATAAATTATCCTTGTCAATCCTTTTGACTTTTAGGCATGAGGAGTAAACATGTGAGATTTTTATCAGTAAACTTTTGGGACAGATACGTCCTTAGCAAACAAAAAAAGAAAAAAAAAGAAGTTTACTCATAAATTTGGTGGATTGAATGTACCCAAAAGCTACATAAGCCTGTGGCTCTTGGTTATTGGTCAATTGGCACATAAGGTTACATATAGGAGGTTAGGAAAAGGCTAAGCCAATGGAAGGCTACACTACTGACCATGCGCGGTATTTGCTTTCGCATCCAATCAGAGGTCAAGCAACCAATTATGTCCAACATCCGCTTCCTGTGCGCGATCCAAGTTGTTATGAAAGGCGGAACTGGTAGTTCTAAAATTGAAAGGTCCCAAGAAAGGCATAAGCGTGTTTCTAAAATTGTGAGAAGCTATGAAAGGCAGAACTGGTGTTTCTAATATTATTAGATGCTATGAGAAATGGTACCAACAGTCAAGAAACTCATGTGGTTACACAATGATATCTCAATCATGACCAATAAGTCAAACTATCTAGGTACCATCCAACTTATTTACCTATCATGAAATCATAATTATGAGATGAATGTTGGATCGATCTATTGAGATTATTATACATCACTTTAAATACCCTCATTGAAAATACTGATTACATAATAGCTTACAATGGAATTTTGAATCATAGTTTACTGATCATGCATAAGCAGATGGAATGCAATGTTATGCAATGTTTTAACTACCTATCTTCAATAGGATCAACAACAAGGCCCTAAACAACGAGGCATGTCAACTACAGAATCAATGAAAAGATGAGTACCAAAAGCTTGGAATATGAAACATCTACGGATGTTATGCCAATAAAATTCTCCCTAATTCATCGTATGTCAATTAAATATTTAGTAATGCAAAAGTCTTTCTTCAATGGTGTGATGATTGAGCATTCACGAAATATTTTCTTTTACTACTAACTATCATGTTCTATTATTATTTTTTTCTGATGAAACCTGACCTTAAAACAAGAACGTTTCTATGGCCAAGAGGAAATTAAGAGGCCCGTAGGGTCTAGCCTCACCGTCTAACATTTCCACAGCTCAAAAGGAAAAGGTAAAAGAGTCCCAGACCCTAAATTAAAAGGGTTGGTAGGAGGTCCAGCCACACAAGAATGGAAGCATCCCCATGAGGACAAAACAGGCCCACAAGCTCCAAACCAACAGGTACAAAAGGCTTCTAATTTTATCATTATCGTGTAATGCATATATTTATTTGTTTTAGAATACTTCTCGTATGACATTAAAGGCAAATGCCATGGACGAATGTCTCTAGCAACAAAAGGATAAAATAAAGAAAAAAAAAGCCTATCATCGTAGCTTAAAACTTGGTAGAAAGCACATGAAGCTGCTACCTTTGTTTCATGATAATTAGAGTCACACTTCTTTAATCTCAAACGTCTCGATTTTTGAAATCTAATTTGGGCCTCCTAGGAATATACATTAATGTCGACATTAGGGAACCTCCGAGTCACATTTCTTTTGCAAAAGTGAAAGTCATATAAAAAATAGGCCACTATATGGCTTAGTACTATCATATGATGCTCAAGTTCTGCCAACTAGTTCCTTTAAACACTTCTGCCAAGCCTCACTCAAAGCGAAAGAGTGATCAATCTTTAACCGCTCAATCTCTTCTTGAAGAGACCGCTCTCAAGTTGTTGCTTCGACCTCAAGACGAGCCAATTGCTACCTAGAAGCGTTAGCCTATCACGATATCAAAAGCATAGCGAAAGGGTCTATCGGAAAATGTTAGTTATACCCAGAAGTATTTGGCTATCAAACGCATCGAGCAAAAAGCGTTAGCCGATCGGATGTGTCGAGCAAAAAGCGTTAGCTAAGTTACACGAAAATGCTAGCATGATGGAAGTGTCGTTCAAGAAAAGGATTTCGGAAGCCTGAACCCGATGCAACATGCCGAACCTGCTCAAACCCATTGTTCTAAACTTTAGCACCAAGCAAGTTTACATCCGAACATCATTGGACAATTCCGAAAAGAGGGGCAACTAGATGGTTCCAAAAGGTCGTTTATGCCACAAAAATATGTCCACAATTGTGTGGTTCCAAAAGCTATATGGCTCCGGAAGCTTAGTCATTGCATCTCGGAAGCGCCGTCCAAATAGAAACATGCAGAAGCGCCATTCAAATAGAAGCATGTTGAAGCTCCATTCAAGTAGAAGCATGCAAAAGCGCCATTCAAATAAGAGGCACTAAAACAACGGAAGCATATCTCTGTAAATTGAACCTAATAAAAGCAGGCACAATGAGAAGACGAATTCCACCACATCTCCTCGAGAGGGGACCAGTGTTAAGAATCTGTAACACGAGATAAATTCTATAGTTGGCAGATTAGCCACGTCATATTCATATTCCTATGGGGAAACCTACTCCAACCACAATGTGGTTTCATAAGGTTCTAACTAAAGCTAGAACCATAATATAAAAAATGACTCCTAAAAAAACTATGGATGTATATTATTCCTCTAGAACCCTCCTCTAGACAACAATCTTCATCCCACTATAACTGTCCTAATACCTCGACCTAAGCTCGACTATAAAAGGACCAGGTATGCACACCCTCAAGCATAAGCTCTCTCTCTATTGTTTATAACCCTATTATGGTCCTTACTGACTTGAGTGTCAGAGTGTTCACGCCGGGACCACCCCTGGTGCCCTCAAATATTTTCTCTTTTCTGTCTTGTAGGATCTTTACACGGGATTCTCAGAAAGCAATTTGGATATGACCCAAACAAGTATCCTATCATCTTGGGTTAATTTTTGGAACACTCAATTCCCTATCCTCTTAGGTGCTTGCCATTACACTATTGCTAACGTGCAAATGATTCCTATGATTAAAAACATCATGGAACATTCCTTACCCCCTCCCCCAAAAAAAAGTCTCATAGTCATCATCATAGTTACATTATAAGGCTAAGAATAATGTCAACCTCTTATGATAAACTAGTTACGCAAAACACAAGGTAGTTCACAAATCATCTACAAGAGTACTTGCATTTGCATACATAGCACACTGATATAATGGATTGGAAAATAGATTGATGGACCAAGAATATGACAAAATAAAGCTCAAAAATATTGTGTTTGATTGCTAGCATAAGTGAGAGGTTAAGCTATCATGCCCTCGTCCCCCCACTTTTTTTTTTATATGTCACATTGAACTATCTCTACTAACTCCCCAACAGCCTTACTTTTCTCTCATCATTATCTTTATTTTCGATCATTACTCTCTATCTATAAATTCAAAAAACCTATCTATTTTGTCATTATGCACTTTATGGTTGATGTCACCTCCTTTACTTCTTATATCAGTGCTATTATAAATTCATTCTTTCATGTTCCTTTTCTTATGTTTCAAATCTAACTTCTTTAAACCAGATTATCAACAGAACTAAAATATATATATTATTCATGTGCTGTGCTCGACAATCACCGTAAAACATGGTCAAAAAACAGCTAATGTACTATGCAGAAGGAGAAATCAACAAGCAAACCATAATTCAATTAAAAAGGTATCTATCCTTCATCTCTCCGAGAGATAAGAAAGCAGCCACAACCTCAAAGAGTTTCACAACCTAAATCCATGACAGATGCTAAACATGCAGAAAAATGAGCACTCTGTGAACACATAATGCATCGACAGCTGACCTCTGACCAGGGCCACCAGACAAACTATTTTCAGAAATGGATTGCGTAGAAAATAAAAAGTGATTACATGACCAAAATCAGATTTCACAGAAGTGAACCTTTTCAAGGTGTTTATGCAAAAGCTGTGCAAATAAAAATGTCATAGGAGTAAAAGCTGAAGTGAAGAAAATGAGTGCATTAAAAAACTCGCAGGAGTGGTATTTTCAGGTCTGAATTGTTAATTAAGACTCATTTCCCATTAAATTCCTTTAGTCGGAATGGCCTTCAGACGAACAGTGGGTGTCCTAGAACTAAAAACTGATTGCTTACTTTTTTCTGTTTTCTTTTTTCTTTTCTTTTCTTTTCTTTTGTTTTTTTTTTTTTTTTTTTTTTGTTTGTTTGTTTGTAGACTCTGTTTCCTTGCACCACAAAAGTTAAAATGTTTAAATTGGCAGCAAACATTGGAAGAGCTTGTGTCTAAAGGAGAACTTTCATGTGAGATTCATAAGGAGATTTATTAACAAAAGCAGTTTATTTCTTGTGCATGTCCATTGAATTCCCTATCTTTGTACTGTATAAAACCCACAAGCAAACCATGGAGCCGACTCAATGAGCACCATAATAACCTGTTTTGCCAAGACTCCAACCTGTGCCCAGGACAGGCAAAATTGGGAATTTTTCTGGCCATTGCCATTGCCATTCTTAGTGATTCAATGTCTAAATCAAATACCCTCCCGAGCAAACAACCTAATAACACTACCAAACAAAAGCACAGAATGCAAAAAGGACCCAATTTTGCCAAGACTAAGAGGAAAAAGCATACCTTTCTTAATGCGGTGGCGAGTTCGCTTCGGGTGAAATTTGCAGCCGCAGCTGTAGTTAAAGGAATCCCGTTGCGGGACTGATACAAGTGCACGTTCTTCTGTATGTACTCGGTGAACTGAACTCTTCACAAACAGCAGCGACAAAACGAAAAA
>JAYJMB010000784.1:20406-61910 GCA_036873735.1 Pouteria campechiana | reverse complement strand
AGTAACCCACCCTGGAGGTGGAAAAATCATGGTATAATCATGTGGATTTATGGTGTAAAGTGGAGTAACGACCCCAGAAGGGCGGGGCGTTACATCAAACAAGTTCTAGAATGCTTGTGTAATGCCCTACACCCCCACCCTATGTGTTTTGATCATGCCACACTGGGCCCGATGGGGGACACTACCATTTCCCTTCTTCTTAAGGGAAATCTTACCATATTCTCATAATTTTCCTGATTCTAAAAGAAATATCCTACATAAATTCCGGCAGAGTCTGCCCTAAAATATATGTAGTTATACCTGAATATACATGTACGAAACCAAATAAAATTTATATTTTTATAATCAATTGACAACAATTATATCTACACACTCACACCTATACTCATAGCTCCGCCCAAGATTGAAACTATTTCATAATACAATTCTATACACAATCTCATACTTATATGATTTACTATGACATCCCATACATTATTTACAAATTGATATAATCATACAATCTCACGATTAAATGATAAATTACAAATTATAATGGGATTCCAATCTCATTACTTTACCATACTATCAATTTTCTTCTAATCTCGCCCATCCATCCTAATCTTCAATTAGGAGTCTTTACCTGACCTGTCAGCCAAAAATTCAATAGAAGAAGGCATGAGTTCGGGCAACTCAGTAAGTAAGCATAAATAATAGAAGATAATTAATCAATATAATATGTTCTAACCTAGAAAACGCTTAAACAACATTATATTCTCATGTTCATTCATTATTATAAATATGACAGATTACCATCTCGTCCTAAGATGAACAACACAAAATAACTTTATTATGAGGCTCAAATCCTCATTCTTTTCATGTATACTCTGCACCATCCAAGCGTATACTAACATGAGTCAAGAATGCATTTAATATCCTATCCAAGCCCCTCTAGGCTCATTATGTCATGCCATATAGTCACCACATATCAACACCATGCTCAAAAGGCATAAAATAAATAATTATGCCATCCAGGCACACCATAATATAATTATACTTTATCCAGGAACACTTCCCATTCCATTTATATATACATTTGCTAATTATAGCATAATTCAAATCCCCTCATTCATAACATCCACAAGACGTCAAATAGAAAAACAACTTATGGAAATATTTCTATTTCCATTCAAAAATACACAACAAAATATAGAATTAAGGAAAGATACATTATTCCCATCATTCAAATAATACCTTTATTCAACAAATACATGGGGTATTCCTTGCCCTATCATAAAGGCATCCATACACAAGAATAATGAACATTAGATACATGCACGTGGGATACTTTTTATCCTCAACACACATATGCATAACATGAAAATATAATCATATCATTCACATTTCCTACATACTTAAGGAGTACTCACTATTCCCCAACACCCAAGTATGCACAAAACAAATCAACATCGACCTTAACAAACATGGGATATCTATTATCCCTTATCCAAAACAACCATTCCTAATGCAAACAATGGGATGTGTTATATCCCTATCATGCATTGAACAAATAAGAACCTACTTACCTTGTTGACGAATCACTCCTGAACATCTGAGCTCCATAAATTTTCAAGCTCCACAGCTTTCTTTCATGCTCAATGTCTTGCACATAAGCCATTTTAACTAATTCATATTCAGTTAATGAATTATACTTTGTAAAAGCTATCAGTCATTCCAATGTTCAATTTATAAATTCTTTAAGTGTATAACTGTGCTCTAATACCAATCACATGGTCATTTACACTATGTTCTTCTTTAATTTTAGGATTCAAGATATGTGATCCATCACCTTACTTTCCTTACAACATTTATCTTATTATAACATGTTTATCACATAAATAACTTATAAACAACTAAATTAAGCTTTAAATTCAATTAGTTCATGGCTTACACAGCCAATTATAATAAAAAATCTGATTTCATTGGTTGAAATCATGCTATACTAGTTCCAAAATATCATAATTCATGTATAAATCATTTTTCCCATGAATTAAACCACAATTCATGTCATTCATCCAACAATCCCTGTTCACAGTTTTCTATCAAACCCTAACAGGTCAATTTTATGAATTTCATGCTCAAATAAGTTATAAAACATACTATTTAATGAATTATACATTTTATCCATGAATAACACATCCTTTTCTCCCATTTTCCCCCAAATCTCTCTATTATTGTATTTCCCAAAACCCAAATCATGCATAAAACACAATTTAAGTGAAACAAACTCAACTTACCAAGAAATCCATGCGTGAGTTTCATCCATGAACGAGGCTCCGACCTCAAATCTTCAAAAACTCATCATAAATCCCCAAAAAAAAATCTCATTTCCATCATTTTCCTTCATTCAACTAACTAAAAACCAATTCCATGCGCATGCTTACATGCTTATTTACCTAAATCGTTTGTTTTTCTAGCAAAAATGGCAAGTATTTGGCATAAACAGGGTTAGGGTAGAGTTTTGGGGAGAAATGGGACATAATGGCTTAAAATGGAATGGAGTCAGCCTTATAAAGTCACATAATAAACATATGGCAGGCGCCTAACTTACCCCTTGACATATCGCCTGTAACTACAGCTAGTATGGCAGCTACTTGCCATATTGCCTGCCAGGAGCAGTTTTCATATTTCAGTAATATCTCCCTCGTAAGATATCCAAATTACTTAATTTTTGGAAAGATTACTTCAAGGAATAAAAATTTTATGTTAATAACGTTTCCCAAATAAGTCCACAAATATGTCAAAAGTTTAGATAGAGTTGACTCATCTTGTTCATCTTGTTATTTTTTAGCATACAAAATAGTTTCGATGTATTAATTATAACTTACTCATATGACATTAGAATCAGTTGATTTTAATTCATTAAAAAGATAATTTTATGATCTATAACTTTTATTTTTAACACTTCTTCTAATTCATTAATTTAATATGCCAAAAAATGGGTACAAGTGACACCTATGTCATATTCAGCTTCATGTTCTTATACTCTTACACTTAAGTCATGGCCTAATAATTTTAAATTTTCCACTAAATTCATATTTATTATACTCTTAGAAATAATTCATAATATTTTCCACATTTTAATGCTTTAGGCATTACAGCTTGTGCCAACCAAAATAAGTCATTGAATTCACAACTCTATCGATATGTCAACATACACTTTTCATGATCATAACATAATATGCTCAATGAATTTTCATCAATCATGAAAAAGAAGGACTTATCATAAGAATCATTAAATCATAAGGTTACATCTATCCTTTCTTCTAAATCATGTGTAATGGTAATCACAAACTCAACATAAGTTATTGATCATCAAGAGAGAATCCATCATATTCAATTTTAGCATGTTGACACAGTTGCTCTTGGATTTCTTTTAGCTAAGTCAATATAAAAATTTAAACATAACACAAGCAACTCCAACTAGTCAACCCAACTAAACACATGACACACAAACCAAATAAACTACAACAACCCTCAAACTTAGACAACAACATCCCTAAACATAAATAAAATGCTAAACAACCCCCAAACTTAAACATAACATTGTCCTCAAAGTGGAATAAAGCATTGGAAAATGAGGACTTCCCTGAAATGGATCACTCATCGGAGCTGTCATGTTGCACCCAACTGGAATCTTCATTTGGTACATCATGAAGTGTAAGTGGAGGTGGGAAGCACATGAAGTTATTGTCTCTTTTTTTTTTGTTGGACAATCCTGGTGCCAGCTGTGCCCGTTCGCTATCTTTTGTTGCCTCATTGTGATCTTCTAGCACTGGAGGTGCCTTGTTGTTGCCTTAAAACTCCCTTTTCATGTTGTATCATCACCTATTTGATCTTCTTGCTTGAAATTGTTATTTAAGCTTTAAACCTATCAAACATGAAAGAATAATGCATTAAGTAAAGTAGATAGGAAGATATAAATGTAATCTATCAACCTAATAATCAAAGTAAGATTCTTTAAAATAATGTGATTATGTCTAAAAAATTGAAATAACTAAAGGATAAAACAACTTAGGTTGCCTCCCAAGAAGTGCTTTATGTAATATCTAACCAAGATGAACTCCCTTTCTTTATAAATTTTTCAATTTCCTACACTTCATTTAGTTGCTTTGGCATGTCCTCTCTGTTGTATTTCTTCACACAATGTTCATTAACTTTGAAAGTGCTCTCGTCTTTTGGATTCTTCAATTCAACTACTCCATGAGGAAACATTTGTGTGACATGGAATAGATCAACCCAATGTGACTTTAGTTTCCTTGGAAACAAATGCAAATGTGAGTCATAAAACAAAACATCCATCGCAGGCTTAATTTATCATTTATGAATGACTTTATCATGATGTTTCTTGGTTTGCTCCTTATAGATCTTGGCATTCTCATATGCCTCATTCCTTAGCTCCTCAAGTTCATGAAGCTGAAGTTTCCTCTACTCTCCTGCCTTTTCCATATCATAATTTAGATGTTTAATAGCCCAATGGGCTTAATGCTCTAACTCAAAAGGCAAATGGCAAGCTTTCCCAAAAACAAGTCTATACAAACTCATTTCAATTAGGGTCTTGAAAGCAGTCTTGTATGCGCACAAGGCATCATTCAACTTCATTGCCAATTTTTCCTTGAAGTGTTCACAGTCCTTTCCAGAATTTCTTTTATTTATCTATTACTGACTTCTACTTGCCTTGACGTTTGTGGATGGTAAGGTGCTGCAACCCTATGAGTGATGTTTTACTTTTTAACAGAGCTGCAAAAATATTACTGTAGAAATAAGTTCCTCTATCACTAACAATAGCTCTTGGAGTGTTGAACTCGGAAAAAATCCTCTTTCAAAAATATTAGCACAACATTATCATCATTGGTTTTTAGTGGTAATAACTTCAATCCACTTGGACACATAATTTATAGTATGCAAAATATACTAATTCCCATTGGATGGTGGGAAAGGTCCCATGAAATCAATACCCCATATGTCAAAAAGTTCAATGATAAGGTTACTTGTAAGTGACATCTCATCTCCTTTTCCAATGTTTTCTATTCTTTGACATCTGTCACAAATAACACAAAGTATGAGAGTCCTTAAAAATTGTTGGCCAATAAAATCCTGATTAAAAGACTTTGAGAGCAGTTTTCTTCCCTCCAAAATGCCCTCCACAACTAAATGTGTGGCAATGTCTCAGAATACTCCGCTGCTCTTCCTCTGAAATGCAACACCTAATGATTTGGTCTGGGCATATTTTGAGCAGGATTGGGTCATCCCAACTTTGCCATTGTGAACAACTTTCTTCTTCCCAATGAGTTTAACATAGGATTAAAAATTCCTTTAACTAAGCAATTTACAATATCAACATACCAAGGTTCATTCTTCTTCATAGAGTACGATTGCTCATTAGGAAAGATTTCATTGATAGGAATATTTTTCTTTCCTCTTTCTTGCTTAAAATGAGTCCCTTCCACCAATCTGGACAGATGATCCTCCACAACATGTTAGCATTATTGTATATGATTTTAATGATAACAAAACTTGTATTAAGATTAGAAATTTGTATGTTTAAATTCTTAACAATCACATGTATGATTATGAATTGATAATTATTAATTAACATAATCAAATAATCATAAATGTTTAATTACACTAGCATACTTTCTTCACTTTATGGTGTGCATAAACTTGTTAAATCATACTATGCACCATAATTAATTAAACTTCATATTATGCACTTAATTAAAATATATATTATCCTTGTTATATAAAATGAACCATTAAAAGGGGATAAAAAACATTCTAATATTATATATATATATATGAAAGCTAATAATATAGCAAGTGCAAAAAAGTTAAAGTGCGGGATAATGATCGTTTGCAAACAAACTGCCACAACTATCTTCTATGTTCTGAAGGAGCTAAACTAAGAAAAATCATGGATTTTACTTCATCTGCCACCTCTAACAGATAACAAAGAATAAAGGAAGAACATTTTACTTTGTCTGTTCATATTAAGGAGAAACTTGTTAATCGATCAACCCAACTTTGTCAGTGTCACCCATAGTTAGCCTATTATCTACAACAGACAAAGTACGGATTGATCAACAGACAAATCTCCTAGAGGAATTCGGGCAGACAAAGAAGGGTTTGTCTTTCAGTTAGTTCGAATTCATCTGTGTCATTCAAAGTTTGTCTAATACTTGCAATAGAAAAATCACTCCTATAGAAGATCAACTGACAGACAAACCTTGAAGAATTTGTTTGCAAATATAGCAGACAAATGCAGATAGAGAGAGGCTATGACTTATCGAAGAAAAAACTTAATTTATGTGACTGGCATATAAATGGCATCTGCACTTGGGCAAAAATTATGCAAAATTGTATCAATCACCATTTCTGGCAATAAGCGGCGCTGTAAGGTTTTCAAAGCTATGAAAAGTCAAAAGGAGGAACATATTTTAACACAGCTCATCCTCCTCTCTGAACAGCATCTTGAGACAAATTAGAAAGGCATGCACTTCAATGGAAGAAAAATTTAAATGATCTTATTTATTCAATGCTGCTCTCATCTTTATATTCAATGGTTCCCATCTTCTCCAATGGTCGACAATATGAAGAAGTTATTTAAGGAGAAAAGGTAGGATATTTTGGTGTGGTGAAGGAATACCTTTTAAATATGCTTAATCTTAAGCAAATTCTTCCACCCATGGCCAGTAGCTTAAACCATCAATTATCAATCCTTGAGCTTAAACCTTCATATCCTTAATAGCCATTGTCCTTACATTTTGGGAAGATCCTTTTGTATTACTAGAGTTGTAAAAGATTTCATCTTCCCCCGTGCTTCATTGTAACACTTTGTAAAGTATCAATTTTTTGGTAAACTTGAAACCAAAGAGTTGTTAGTGAGCTCTAGAAAACCAACAAGTTTGTTGATAATCTTAGAAACCATTGAGTTTGTAGTGGCTCGTGAAAACCAAATTGTATGAGTTGTTGATAAGCTCAAAAAACCAACAAGTTTATTAGTAATCTTTGAAACTAGTGAGTCTCCTAGTGAGCTAGTGAAAATCAGAAGAGTGCGAGGAGCACTATTATATTTTCATTATATGGGATATAGTGGAACCCAAGGCATAATAAGTGTGTTCTCTTGGAAGAGTGGATATAGGGATGGAGTCCTGAACCACTATATAAATTATCATGCCTGTGTGCATGCGTTTGTTCATTTGTTTTAATCTTCATGCATTTTATTGTTTCTACTATTCATCTTATGCAACACCACACACAAGTACGAAAAGAGGAAAATGATCCATTAGGGGTTAAGTAATAAATTTTTATTTACCCAATTCACCCCTCCCCTCATTGGTGAAGCCATCCTATGGGAAACTACAAGTGGTATCAAAGCAGGCTAGATAAATAATTCTAGTAATCCATTTAGCTTACCCAATAATGTCATCCTCTATGTTCTACGAAGAGTAGTCCCTCTCCCATCTTCCAAACTTTTGATAGATAAAATTGGATAAAATGGAAAAGGATATTGGAAACATTTCTTATAGTCAAATGATTTTCATCTATGAAAAATTATCTATATTAGCATAAGTGAGGATTAAATGTGAGTAGAGCTAACAATATTGAGAACTCATTATATGCTCTCTGTCCCACCATTTACAAGGATGTTGTGGCTTATGAATTGATTTGCGAAATCTTAGACAAGCTGAAAAAAAATTATTAAGGGGCAAAATACTTTGCACTCACACACTATTAGCGTTATTTTTAAGACTAACTTGACTATAGGAAATCTAAGAAAGGAAAAAATAAACACTTGAAGAAGAAAAAGTGAAAGGAGACTTGGTCTAAAGAAGCAAATTGAAAACCTGATGAAATATCAAGTTCCTTTAAAAGAAGAGGAAAGGTAAGTACAGGTTTGACATACAAGCTCAAATGCCTTTACTGAATGTGTCATTATCTGAATTTTTGAAATATTTACTTGTGCATTTTTTTCAGTCCATTCTTTTGTTAATAAGTACTTATGTTCAGTCTTTCAATTTATTATTTTGTCTATTTACATGCTTTTCTTTTAAAAACCTTCACATTCATTCAATTCTTCTGATTGATTACATTCTTACATTGCTTTTTAGAACTTTGATTACTAATATCTAATTAGTCACTTGTACATATTCATTTGTAGAAATCAAAGTTTATTCTTTGAATTTTTATATCATGAGAATTAGAGCTTATAATTAGAATCTTGTCTGAATACCTTCATTTACATATTGAATCAATCGTTGAAACCATCCTTGCATATTTCTATTTATTTCATTTGTACATCAACAGAAATTAAAAGATACACTTAAATTTTTTAATTGATTAGCTAACTAAACATTTATAGAAATAAAACAAAGATTCATTTATAATGAAGTTCATACATACTCTGACCATTCATGTATATACATAGGAGAATATAGAATTCACAATAGGATCAATAAAACCTTGAAAAACATAAAGTAAAACTTTTAAAACAATCAGGAGGTAAGAAAAATATAAACATTCAGAAAATAATTGGTCTGAATTTAACAACACCTAAAAAGATATATAACTAAAAAAGCATAAAATAACAAAACTGAATGATTATGCTCAAAATCTCTATAGAGATAAGGTATTTGATCCAGCACATAAGGTTAATTATGATTTACATTCATGCTAGCTCAAATAATTCAATGCTTGATTAATGCTAATGCTTATTATGTTCACTCATGAAAACTACTTTAATCCATCATCTTATTTCTCTACACAGTGTTATGATTAAAACATCTTTTGCACCAATATATTGGCAATGAATGTCTATATCAATTTGAACTCATTAATGAAGAAATTGTGCAAGAATATTTAAGTGTATGTAGAAAGGCTTGAGTTGAGCATAGAAGAAAGACATCAATGAAATATCAGAACCATTCTTCTCAACTCACAAATCCAAGCAAAAAAGCCTATAAGCTAAATTTTGGATGCAAGGAAATGATTAAGTAAATCAAGTTACCCAGAATAACATCAATCTTCGATACAACATCAAGGGCTTGATAACAAAAGCTAAACACTTAGTCAAGACTAATAACAATACTTATGAACTTGAATGAGAAATCTTCGAAGGAAAACATCAAAAAGATAAGTTGTCAAACTTGATTATATTTCTTTCATTGCTAATATACTCTAGATGCCTCTAAATGAACTGCATTAGATTAAGTTGAGTTTTTTTCTTTGAGCCAAATCATGTCAAACAGTCTTAATTAACCTTAAAATGATCAAAACTCTAACATCATTACAGTCCTAAGGCACAGTCAAGCCTGTTTGGGAAACCTCACAGTTTAAGGTCTCAAATAGGAATTCCATTTCTAGTCATTCCTTCTATAATAATGCTTATAAATTTGATCTTATGTAAAGAATTAAAATTGAAAAGTAAACACATAAAGAAGACATTCACAACCGTAACACATAGAAAGTTAAAACAGAATCTTTAAAATGAATAAAACTTCGGTAAATAAGATAAACATTAAACATGGAAAATTATCTACTTTCTCAAAACATCGATAACTGCCACTAATTCTTCTATCTTGTCATGAGCTTTAGTTAGCTCCTTCTCCAGAGTCACAACTTGACTCATAATTACCTCATAAGCAAAACGCCGATGGTTCAAGAGAAGATCAAAAGAGTTATTTGCCTTCTTGTTGTATCAACTCTCCTCTCACTTGCCTAACTTCTTCCTTCAAAAAGGAAATCTGGTTATACCCTTCAACCCTTTCTTGCTCCATCTCTCTACTTCTCAAACTTTGTACATTCTCAGCTTAAACAAATATCATCTTTATAGAGAGAGTAGAGAATATGTAGGGTCAGCTCCCAAAAGATGCATTAACTCTATAAATTAAATCATCAGCAATCAACCTCTTGGTAAAAACATTAGGAAAGACACACTAACGGCATACGTAAAGAATTGATGGTCATAAAAATCTAAACATAACTTAATAGGATCAAACATCTTCAAAATTCTCACTAAATTATCTGATCTAGAATTAGTCACATAAACCATAGAGCTAGTTGTTTTATTTAAATTAGTAATAAAATTCATTAATGAAACATAAAACATAATTTAACATAACAAAGGATAAGAAGAATGGTAATCGTTGAAGAACTAAATCAACTCAAAATCAGTAACAATATTAAGTTTAGAAGTACAAATCCTCAAAAGAAAATAAAATATTCACTCAGCTAAACATTAACAACTGTCTCTAACTCATCAATCCGTCAATAAGCTTGAGCCAGCTCTGTCTCCAAGTGGTTGACATGTTCTATGGCTTCCATATAAGCCATAGAATTTTTTGTCTGAAGATGTGTAAAATAATGAGTATTACCTCTAATCAAACTTAACTCCTACTTCAACTATTTAATTTCATCTTGGAGAACTCGAATCTTATCTACAGTACCATAATTTGCAGAAGAACTTGACGATGCCATAAAGATTGATGAACTATCGTCATGCTTCTGAACCCTTCAATATATGTTAGAGAACTCGAAGAGTCTCTCCACTTTCCAAAGAACCTATTAAATCTGTCATTAAAGGTTGCTAACCATTCCTCTCAATAATAACAACAAAAAAGATGCACGGCTACATGAACATTAAAAGAGGTAAAAGATAAAGTAAATGCATGATTAAAGACTTGACAAGATCCATAAACTAGGACCATGCATTATCATCATGAAATCACCCTCTTTAAACTCGGCGTATGAATATGACTTTGATGAATAATACATGCTTGATTGATTAATGTTTGATTATTTCTCTTTATAAATTTGCCTATTGCAATAATGAAAATGTTTAATTGCCCAAATGCTTAAAATATTTTTACTTATTACAATCAGGCAATTACATTAAATCATGGGAGAGAAAATTGAGTGATTATAATTAACATGAGAGAGAAAATTATGTAACAACATATACATATAACACAAATAAGAAAACATATTCTAAGGCTCAACAAAATAAGGGGAAAAGAACTCAAAGAAAGATTATATAAACAAAAAGATAAATATAATTAAGGGGTAAGAAATAAAATTAAAAAGGGGATAAAGAAATGTGAACATATAGGATTAAATCTTTTTTATTATGACAAAAAGGGGGAGAAAATTATGTGTGAGAGACTTGTGAGAGTTAAAATTAGGATAATGATAAAAGAGTTAAACCCATAAGATTGTATAAGTCAAATATTCAGTGCGAGATTAAAAGAAAATTAAAAGAAATTTCCAAATTATTAATAACAAGTCCTCAAAGTTTTGTCATCATCAAAAAGGGGGAGATTGTCAACATTATTGTATATGATTTTGATGATAACAAAACTTATATTATGATAAGAAGTTTGTATGCTTAAATTCCTAACAATCATATGTATAATTATGAATTGATAACTGTTAATTAACATAATCAAATAATAATAAATTCTTAATTATAGTAGCATACATTCTTCAATTTATGGTGTGCATAAACTTGTTAAATCATACTATGCACCATAATTAATTAAGCTTTCATATTATGCACTTAATAAAATATATATTATCCTTGCTTTACAAAATGACATAAAATACATTCTAATATTTTATATATATATATATATATATGAAAGCTAATAACATAGCAAGTGCAGTATAATGATTGTTTGCAAACAAACTACCACAATTATCTGCTACGTTCTAAAGGAGCTAAACTGATGAAAATTATGGAAGGAGAAAAAGAAAATAGAAGGTTTGGAGATAAGCAACAAAGAAGGTTGGTTTATATGCTTCCATGAATAAAAATAATAGAAGACATACAAGGCTTTGAAAACTACGCTACAATGAGCTACGTTGTCTGTCAACCTCAATGAGAAAATTTCAATAGATAAATGCAAAATAAGAAGTTAAAGACAAAGCCATGGTCAAAAAGCATATAGTTGTTCAAGAAACTTGAGCTATCTACATCAACCAAAGATAACTTACCTGAGATGAAGAAAGAAGAAGAAGCTTCATCAAATACTCAAACAAAGGAAGAAAGAAGAAATTACCATCCAGATAATCATGTACAAAGAAAAGAAAACTTTGTATGATCTACAAAGTTAGAAGATTGGTTTAGTTTGAGGACAAAAAGGTAATATAAATAAAGAAGGAAGTGTAACTTCAGCTGAGCCAAGATAGACAAACCAAAGAATGAAGAAATAAGAAGTTGCAAGAACAAACCCCTTCTATTGCTCAAAGTATACAGAACAGTTGAAGAGCTTCACCTTGTTTGTGGATTAAAGGTCATCTGTTACAACAGACAAAGTATCAGCCAAAGCAGTAGACAATGTTGAAGTTGCACAGTGAGCATAGATGAGGGTGATGATAGATAAAGTGTTGCTTGGATCAAAATGGGCTTCAACAAACAAAGGCACGATCGTCCACAACTTACAACAAACAAATGCGACATAGAAAGTATTTTGTCTAAGACAAAGCAAAACATACTTCATCTATCACTTACATTAAATGAAAAATACACTTCATCTATTCAAGCAAAAGTAAGCTTTGTCTGCCATCTTCAACAGACAATGAGGAACAAAAGAAGAAAACCACACTTCATCTGTTAGTGCAAGACAAAGCGAACTTAATCTACCACCACCAAGAAACAACGAAGAACAAAGGAAGAATATTTTACTTCATCTATTCATATTAAGGAAAAGCTTGTCAATCGATTAGCCCAACTTTTTCAATGTCACCCAAAGTTAGCCTATTATCTACAATAGACAAAGTACATACACGAAGGATTGATCAATAAACAAATCTCCTTGAGGAACTGAGGCAGAAAAAAGAAGAATTTGTCTTTCAGTCAATTCGACTTCATTCGTGCCATTCAAAGTTCATCTGATACTTGCAACAAAAAAATCACTCCTATGGCAGATAAATGCAGACAGAGAGAGGTCATGACTTATTAGAGGAAAAACTCAATTTATGTAACTAGCATACAAATGGCATCTACACTCTAGCCGACATTGTGCAGACTTATATCAGTCACCATTTTCGGTAATAAGTGGCACTGCAAGGTTTTCAAAGCTGTGAAAAGTCAAAATGAGGAACACCTTTTAACATAGCTCATTCTCCTCTCTGAACAGTGATGTAGTAACTCGAGACAAATAAGAAAGACATGTACTTCAATGGAAGAGAATTTTAAACAATCTTATTCATTCAATGTTACTCTCATCTCTGCATTCAATGGTTCTCATTTTCTCCAAAGATCGACAATATGAAGAAGCTATTTAAGGAGAAAAGGTGGGATATTTCGGTGTGGTAAAGGAATACCTTTTAGATGCGCTTAACCTTATGCAAATCCTTACACCCATGGCCAGTAGCTTAAACCTTCAATTATCTATCCTTGAGCTTAAACTTTCATATCCTTAATGGCCATTATCCTTACATTTTGGGAAGATCCTTTTATATTACTAGAGTTGTAAAAGATTTTATCTTCCCCTATGCTTCATTATAACACTTTGTAAAGTGTCAATTTTTTGGTAAACTTGAAACCAGAGAGTTGTTGGTAAGCTCTAGAAAACCAACAAGTTTGCTAGTGATCTTAGAAACTAGTGAGTTTGTGGTGAGCTCGTGAAAACCCTATTGTATAAGTTGTTGGTGAGCTTGGAAAAACCAACATGTTTGTTGGTGATCTTTGAAACTAGTGAGTTTCTTGGTGAGCCTGTAAAAACCAAAAGAGTACTAGGAGCACTATTATATTTCCATTATATGGGATATAGTGGAACCCAAGGCATAATTAGTGTGTTCTCTTGGAAAAGTGGATGTAGGAACGGATTCTTGAACCACTATAAAAATCATCTTGCTTGTGTTCATGTGTTTGTTCATTTATTTTATTTTTTTATACATTTTATTTTTTTAATTATTCATCTTACGCCACACCTCACACAAGCACAAAAAGAGGGAAATGATCCATCGGGGGTTAAGCAATAAATTTTTATTTACCCAATTCACCCCTCCCCTCTTGGGTTAAGCCATCCTATGGGACATTACACAACATTCTCACACCCCTCCCCTAATTATTAGATCGAAATCTTGCAATAATAGAATTCACCTGATTAACCTGGGCTTGACATCTTTCTTCATTAGCAAATATCTCAGTGGAACATGATCAGAATAAACAATTAACTTTGAACCAATCAAGTAAGAACAAAATTTTTTTAAAGCAAACACAATAGACATCAATTCTTTTTCAGTGGTAGAATAATTTAATTATGCCTCATTTAGAGTCTTACTTGCATAATGAATAACATGAGGTAACTTATCTACTCTCTGTCCTAAGACGGCACCAATAGCAAAGTCTGATGCATCACACATGTGTTCAAATGGAAGAGACCAATCTGGAACTGCTAGAATAGGAGTCAATGTCAATATTTCTTTGAAGGTATTGAAGGCTATAAGGCACTCCTCATTAAAAGATAAAGTTACATCCTTAGCCAACAAGTTACAAAGTGGTTTAGAAATTTTTGAGAAATCTTTAATAAACTGTCAGTAAGAACCTGCATGACCAAGAAAGCTTCTAATTCCTTTGATCGAAATTAGTGGTAGCAACTTTGCAATCAATTCAATCTTTGCCTTATCTATCTTAATGCCTTTATTTGAAATAAGGTGCCCAAGTACAATTCCCCATTTTGCTAAAAAGTAACACTTCTCCCAACTTAGTCTCAAATTCATGTCCATTCATCTTTTAAGCACCAAACCCAAATTATGAAGGTAATCATCAAATAAGTCTCCAAAAATAAAAAAATCATCTATAAACAGCTCAATAAACTTTTCAATAATGTCAAAAAGGATGGACATCATACACCTTTGAAAAGTAGCAAGGGCGTTGCACAAACCAAATGGCATCCTCTAGTATGCAAAAGTTCTGAATGGGCAGGTAAAAGTCATTCTCTCCTGGTCCTCTGGGGCAATTGGAATTTGATTATAACCTGAAAAATCATCCAAAAAATAGTAGTAAGCATGACCTGCCAACCTTTCAAGCATCTAATCCATAAAAGGAAGGAAAAAGTGATCTTTTCTTGTGGCTATATTGGTTTCCTGTAGTCAATGCATATCCACCATCCTATAGTCATTTGCATTGGCACCAACTCATCCTTATAATTTTTTACAATAGAAATACCAGACTTCTTTGGCACCACATGCACTAGACTTACCCATTTACTATCAGAGATTGGATAGATAATATCTGCATCTAACAATTTGATCACCTCTGCTCTCACAGCTTTCTTCATATGTGGGTTAAGTCTCCTCTGAGTTTCTCTAGAAGTTTTTGCATCATCTTCCAATAAAATTTTATGCATGCACAAAGTGGGGCTATTTCCTTTGATGTCTACTAAGGTCCACCCTATAGCCCCTTTGTGCTCTTTTAATACTTTCATCAGCTTAATTTCTTCATCAACAAACAAGTTAGAAGCAATAATCATTGGAAAAGTATTATTTTCAGCCAAAAATACATACTTTCAATTTTGAGGTAATTGCTTCAATTCCAGTTGTGGTGATGTAACAAATGGCTGTTCCACTTATGGGTTCATATTTGATAATCCTTCATTGGCATCTTCTCCTTCTTTGACTTGCTCTACACTATCAAGTTCAGCTTTCAACTATAGTATCTCTTCATCCTACCCTAGTCCATCTGCAGTAAGTACTAAGTTTAGCTTATTAGTTGTCTCCTCCTAAACCAAAGTTGATAAAATAAGTGATTCCAATTCATCCACTTGAAAACATCCACTGGGATATGAAAGTAGTGATAAAGAATTATGAACAAAAAATTTCATAGTTTCATCTAAGACAGTTATCTTTAACTTCCCATTATGCACATCTATGATTGTCTTAGTGGTTTCCATGAAAGGGCATCCTAGGAAGAATAGGTACTTCCCTTTCTAGTTTTCATTTGTCTTTCGATGTCAAGCACTCTAAAATCTATAGGAACAATCAATTTGTCAATTTGCACAAGAATGTCCTCTACAATCTCTCTAGGATATTCAACTAATCTGTCTGCAAGTTGTAGAGACATTGCAGTGGGTTTTAGTTCTCCTAATCCCAATTGCATATAAACAAAATAAGGCATCAAATTAATGCTTGCACCTAAGTCTAGCATTGCTTTTACCTTGTTTGTCCCTCCAACAGTAATTGAGATCTTAAAACTACCTGGATCCTTAAGTTTTTGGGGAAGATTTGTTTGTAAAACCACACTGGCTACCTCTGAAACTAGAACCTTCTCATGTGTCTCATACTTACACTTCCTAGTGTTCAATTTCTTCAAAAATTTAGCATAAGCAGGCATATTCTTTATCATATCAAGTAGAGGTAAATTGACATTAACTTTGGAAAGGATATCATAAATGTCAAAAATTTTTTTATCAAATTTACTCTGCTTTAGCCTTCTTGGAAAAGGTACAGGAGGATCATATGGTGGGGGTGCTTTGTAGTTATAGTTGACAAGAGGGTCAACTACTAGAAACACTACCTTCTTTGGATGCCCTTCCTCCTCAATATTTCTCTTGTCTTTCTCCATTCCTGCAAAAATAATGAAATTATTAATTTCTTCTCCAACCTTATTATCAATTACCTTCCCACTCCTCAGTGTCATTAATGCTTTTGCTTGCACTGGTTGGCTAGGCAACTTCCCAGGTCTATGATTCTGAAATGCTTTTGCAATTTATCCTAACTGAGTTTTCATCTTTTTCATGGATGCCTCCATGTTATGGAACCTAGAATTAATGTTTTGGAGTTTAGCTAAATGATTCTGGAGTTTGGTTTATGTTGCTTGCATGAAACTCTATAGTGTTTCTTCAAGCATAAGCTTTTTCTATTGAGGTTGAAATGAGGTTCCAATTTGATTTTGATTTCTTTCATCATTCTAAGAGAAGTTAGGATGATTCCTCCAACCAAGATTATAGGTATTTGAGTATGGATCATTCCATGGCCTTTGGTTGTAAAAGTTTATTGCATTAGCCTACTCATCATCATTTGCAAAATATTCATTCGAAGGGCAAATATTAGGTGAATGTTCTAAATTACCACAAAGAGAATAAACCTATATAGGAGTATGTTGGGGTTGCTTCAATTTCACCATCATTAAGCACATTGCCTTCATCTGCTTAGCCATCTCTATAATCTGCATTGATAGATTAGAATTAATATTTACTTCATAAAGTCCCCTAGATCTACCTCTTACACTCTTCTGTTGGGAATTTGCTCCCAGCAACTCATAAAGCTCATCAGTTTCTTCTGGAGTCTTCTCTCCCATGGCTCAACCCGCCACATTATCAACTATGGCTTTGCATGGTTGTGTCAGTGCATCATAGAAAAATTGGTTAAGTAACTCAAGTGGATATCTATGATGAAGGCACTAAACCAAAATTGCTTTAAACCTTTCCCACGCTTCATGGAAAGCTTTACCATCCATCTGAGCAAAAGTAGCTATTTTGCTTCTTAATTCAGCAGTATTTGCGTGAGAGTAAAATTTTCCAATGAATTTATTATAAATTGCTCCCCAAGTTGTCAATGAGCTAGGTGCTACAGTCATGAACCCAGTCTTGGCTACATCTTTCAGAGCGTAAGGGAAGTATCTCATATGTAACTGATCTGCTGTTAGCCCCTACAATGGAAAAGTTTGGATGGTTGCGTAGAAATCACGCATGAAAGTCAATGGATCCTTTGAAACTAACCCATGGAAAAATGGAAGCATGTTAAAGTGAATATGTTTCAAGCCATAATTTCTAGCATCCTCATCACACAATCCATGAAAGTGAATTCTCTATAGTAGGGCATGCAAACTCTTTCATTAATTATTGAGCATGTTGAGCTTATTGCACTTGTTACATTGGTTGATCCACTCGGATTTCCACATTGTCAGCCATGGTTACTTCTTCTTCTTCTTTTAAAATCTCTGTTTCAATTTCCACTTTGTCAGTACAATTATTCAATGGACATAAAGTAGGATTCAGAGATCTCCTTCCATGCATTCACAATACTATAACAAAAAGAAATTAAAAATTAAAAATAATCTTATATACAATTATACACAAAAACAAAAAGAAAGAATGTAACTAAACTTAATTAAATCAGTTTGGAACCATCCCCAACAACAGTGCCAAAACTCAATGGTTCAAATTATAATCCTCATAATTGTATAGATGTATAGCAATATAGTGTGCAAATGCAAAGGTCAATCCCACAAAGAATGATAAACTAACTTAATTAATCTTAGTTACTAAGTATACAACTAAATAGACTTCTAATAAGGTTTGGTATAATTTTCAAAAACTTAATAGAATAAAAGTAAATAAATAGCTAAAGATAGTAAAAAGAGATTCATAAAATGAAGAAGTCTAGGGATCCGATTTCACCATAAGATAATAACTCTTTGCCAATGGAATGTAGGATTTAATGCCTCAGTTAGGTTCATTCTTTCAAAAGTAAGATTATTACTGTTAAGTGTGCGGGTTTAAATCAAGTTCTTTCACTTGTTCCAATTACCTATGGTGTGTAGTATAATTGAGGTGAAAACTTATTAAGTTCAAGAATATAAGAACCAAAATAGAATGGTTTAGTATATGGTATATACCTTAACCATCTATCTTTCTCATTCAAGGGAGCTCATGGTTTAGCATATGGTGTATACCTTAACCACACTTTGATAAATAATCTAACTCATAATATAAGTGATTAAGTAATAAAAGAAATTAAATCATTGCAAACAACATCATGAATAAAACAAGATCGTCTAACATTAATAATATCCAACAATCCATAACAAAGAGTATCAAAAAGGGTTACATCTTCACCCTCGAAAAAGAGATTGATTCATAAGAGAAAATAAAATAACTTCCTCAGATAGGATGATAACAATGAAGAACATCTTCTATTTTTCTTCTTTCTTACTTGCAATCCCTTCTTCTTCTCCATGAGAAATCTCTTGAAAATGACTCTTAACACTTGAGGAAAACTCCAAAAAAGCGAAAGTAGGAAGAACCCCAGAAAAACCCTAAGTTTTCCCTTAAAAAGCCCTCAAATATGTAAAAACGGAAAATTTGACAAAAATCAGTCCGCTGCTGGTGCCGGCTTGCTACCGGCCAGTTGTACTATGGTTTTGGCACTGGTTGTCTACCTTGGTCTGTGACGCTTTTTCGCTCTATCTTTGTAGCTGCTTCCTTTCCAATCTTGAGCTTCTTCCTTTCCATTCTTTTTTCTCTTCTTTTTTCATCTTCAAGGCACCTATAAAATCTAATAAATAATCATTAAATTCATCTAAAAAGACAAGGATTTGCAAGTAAATAAGCTTAAACATATGTAATATATATGTATGAAATTCACTCACCGGTTGGCTGGATATAGTAGTATATGCACCCAACATTGATTACATATACTAGTATATGCAGTTAATCCAAATTGGTTGCATATACTATTAAATGCAAAAAAAAAAAGAAAAAAGGCAGTAAGTCCATAATGCTCCTTTAAAAAACATCCTTGCCTTGTATAAATTATGAAATGGGTATATATAATTGGGCAATAAAACTCAAAAGCTTATATAGCATTCAAATAATGTTAATATTTTAGTTTACTATATAGAATCATATATATATGTATATGTATATGATTTGCGGTTAAAAATTATAGTTGTATATGCGTTGTTAATATTTTTTTTGGCATAGGAATCATCCACGTAAAATATAAATAAATTTTTGAAAAATCATCCATGATTTTTGAATAAAGCATTGTCGAGTCACTGCCTTTCTTTTTGACTTTAATGCTATATGCAACCAACATCGGCTACATATAGTAGTATATGCAGTTGACCCAAAATGGCTGCATATACTGCTAAATGTAGCCCACATCGGTTGCATATACTACTATATGTAGTTGTTTTTAGTCGGTTGCATATAGTATTAAATGTGAAAAAAAAAGCCAGTGAGGACAAAATGCTCATCTCATTAATCATAGGCATCTCATATAAATTATAAATTGTAAATATATAATTAGGATAGAAAACCCACAAGTATTTGTAGCATTTAAATAATGTTAAAATTAACTACAATTTTTATCCCCAAATCATATATATATATATGATTATATATAGTAAACTTTGATCTTAACATTCTTTGACCACTATAAAAGCCCATGGGTATTCTTTCCCAATTATATATTTATATTTTATAATTTATACGAGACATCTAATATTACTGAGGCAAGCATTTTATCCTCACCACCTTTTTTTCTTTGCATTTAATACTGTATGTAGCTGACTAAAAATGGTTGCATATAGTAGTATATGCAGTTGACATCAGGTGCATTTTAGTTGTATATGTAGTCATTTTTGATTGGTTGCATATACTAAAAAATGCAAAAAAATAAATACGCGATCACTCCATATTACTCCATTAATTATAGATGCCCCGTATAAATTATGTATTGGGCTACATATAATTGGGAAAGTAAAACCCATGAGCATTTATAGCATTAAACTATTATTTATATTTTATGCACGTTATATATAATCATATATTGATATTGGGGGTTAAAAAATTATAGTCATATATGGGCAGAATATTTATTTTTATCTAGTGAAAATTAGAGATTTAATACATACAATGACATGCTATACTACAACATCCATGATTTCATAAAATATTTTTTATTTATTTTTAGCCGTAATATTATATGCACAGAATATAGAATGAAAATCAATAGTATACATGTCAGCATCAGTACGGGAGGCAATACCATGGGCACCCACAGATATTGCTTGTGCAATAGGCAGAACGCGAGGGTGCCCGCATTTTTGACCATGGCAGTCCAGGGAGATCACTTTTTCCATGGAGGCAGCCGCAATTTCTCTTGCATGGAAGGCAATATCTGCAGGCGCCCTCGATATCTGAAGGCACCCTCGATATCCATGGTATCACCTACAGTCCAATAATAGAAATAACTATAAATGGTTATGTAATAAGTAAATTATTATAAAGATACTAAAAGTATTAAGTTGATTAGTTGGATTTTGCAAAGTTGCTCATCGCTCTAATACTTTACATTTCGCAAACTATATTTAAAGTTGAGAATGAGAATATAAAGGTGAGTTCATTAAGTAGTTTAGACATAAAATTAAATACAATGGTGCCTTTCATTAGATTAAATTGGAAAGGAAAAAGATACATAAATTTTCTCACTCAAGAAGAAGAAAATACACAAGGACTAGCTCAAGAGGGACACCCAATCACAGCCTTTAGCAAGTAAGCTCCTAAGACAAATCAAGGTTTGGGTCACGAGCGGCATCACCCTCACTAGGGTGTTGTGGAACTCTGATTTCTTCAAAGGTAAATGTTGGCTTGGATATGGTAGGCACCCGTAGTACCGTCTGCCACATGAACTTTTGGAGATAGTTGTAATATTTTGGCCATATCTTCCTTGTACAAACTTAGAACCAAGTGATTCTTGATCTATTGGATAGATAATTTGAATGGATACAACTTTTATGTTGAAAACTTTCTCTGAATCAGTGTCCATATACCCTATGAATTACTCTAAAGTGACGCCTATTAATAGTTTTTACTTTTCAATGAGACTGAATATGACAAAGGCATCAATTGTAGCTAATTTTTAGCATATATAGAGGCTAATTAAGAGAAAGGTTTCAATATGAAAGTTATAGCCCTTATATTTATATGTTTAAAAAATCAAATATAATATTATTTGGATCTCTTAAGAGCAATATATGACCAAAATACTGCAACTATCTTTAGAGCTTTAGACCCGCTAATACGTAAAAGTCATTAAGAGGTTTACTTTAGGGTAATTTTTGGAATAAATAGAGGATGATTTAGAGAATGATTTTAACATTAACATTGTAGAAATTCTAATTATATATAATCATACAATTAATTTATAAAAAGTGTCTAGGAGCATAAGCTTAAGCATATATATAGATTTTGCTTTCCCTAATTATCATTTATTTTATTTATCATGGTAATCATGTTATATTATATTTAATAAAATTCAAAAAATATATTTTAAATTATTGAATAAAATAGAAATATATATTATATGCAATCATTTTTAGCCGTTTGCATATAATATATATTTTAAATTTATTCAATAATTTAAAATATATTTTCTAAATTTTATTAAATATAATATAATATGATTCTCATAATAAATAAAATGAATAATGATTTAGAATGGAAAATCCATATATATGTGTAAGCTTACACTCCTAGATACCTCTTATAAATTAATTATATGATTAATTTATATATGGTTCTGAATAGGAATAATTTTAAATAATGAAAATTCACTCTCAAATGATGCTAATTTTGGGCTTATCTTGGTGTTTTATTTAAATAATCTTTAAATTTTTAAATAAACAATTAATTTTGTGTAAAATGAAGGATTGAATTTTATTTAATTATTCATAATAATAAAAATAAAAATGTGCCATTGAAATTTCAATCTTTTGAACTATTATCCTTGCAAAAAACTTACTTTGTACCATTTAATTTTCTGAATCATTTTACCACTTTAGTTAACTTTTATGAATGAAATAAATAATAATAGGTAAAATAATATAAAACGTGACAAAGTACAAAAACTTCAAGTGTAGGACCATAGTCACAAATCCCTGGTGCCTTTACCTATCGCCTGCCATGCAGCCACATCATAGTCGCCTGCAAAAATCGCCTACGGTGTTGAGGAACGAGGTGAATTCCTTGGATGCCCGTGGTATCGACCGTGGGTTGCCGATGAATAAAAAAAAGGTGTGACATAAAATTTGAATCCTATTCTGCCCTCACCCATTTTCCCCCCTCGACACTAGAAACCCTCTCTTGGGGATTCATTTTCCACTAGAGAGATAGCTGGAGTGCAACATCTAAAGCACATCCCCTGCATTAAATTCTCACAAAGGCATCGAAAGCCAAATTCATCAAGTTTTCCCCCACTTTCCTTTCTCTTCTCTATCAAATTTTGTTTTGCACCTCTTAGGTTTGTGATTTCCTCTATTCTCTTCATTATATCTTTATTTAATTGGTATGTTTTTCTAGATTTCATTCATTTGCCAAACCTCAATTCTGATCTTCCTGAAATGGGTGTTTGTCCAACCACCATTTAATCACCAGTTCCATCCCAGCAAGATTAATATTATGAATCCACAGGTAGCTAAGAATTTCACGCCTCGAGAAGTTTCTTGGATGAAATTCTTTTACATAATAATCTACTTATTCCTATAAGTTTTATGCATTAGGCATGTATTTCTTCGCAAACCATGCATTTTCATTTATATCTTTAGGCTTTAAAGTTCTGATCCTATTCTATTGTTGGGAGATGCCTATCTTGTGGAATCTGGGACATGGTTTTAGCTGATTAGGCGATGGTGTAATCTAACATCATGTTAGAAGAGAGGTAATTTATTTCTAACAGATTTTGCTTTTCCACTTGCCATTAGGGTTGCAGTAAAGGAAGGCATGTAAAGCATTGGGCTTGTGTTATTTTTATGATTTCTTATTACATTTTAGATTGGTTTATGTAGTTTATTGGTCTATCAGGAGTGATTTTTTAATGATCTGGATCAGTTACAAGCTATTAGTTTGCACTGATTTTGGTTGAATTCATGCAATTATGACTACTGCTAACTGTTGGAATAGGATTTTGGATTGTTCTTACAAGGTTGAGATTATCCTGGATAATCATTGAAGCTAGACATCGGTGAGTGGCCACAGTGCATGGATAATGGCAAGGCTACTGGTTGGTTCCATTATTGGGACAAAATTCATTAGAGTTAAGTGAAGCATTTGAATTAGAAGGATCTCATTTCACTTGATCCAGGGACAATTGTTGTGTAATGTCTCGATGCTTTCCATTTCCACTATCGAGTTATGAAAAGAAGGCTAGGAGTGATGATGTAGATGTGCTGACAAAGGTTTATCCATTTCCTCTTCAAATATGTTGTTATTTTCATCTAAATTGTTGTTTTTGCTAAACATTAGTCTCTAAGTATTGACCCATATCTATTAATCAAATCTATTGATCATTTTAAGCGAGAAAAGTTATTAATCAAATCTATTGATCATTTTAAGCCAGAAAAGTCAGTTATCTCTTGTGGCCTGTTTCAAGATATTGTATTTCTTCTACAACCGAGATTAGTGTGGGTATTTTTATCAACCAATGCTCTGGATTGGAAGAGTACAGATCTACATTTTGATTGTGAAGTGTACTATTTCCACCTGACACTCTTGCAGAAATTTAATTGCCATGACTCCTAAAATGAATTAAGGAAACTGTATTCAGTTGTTCTCATTGGACAAACATTTATGCTTCTCATCTCTTGAACATATTTGAAGCTTTTTTTTGAAACATTCACACCAAGTTTCCAAAAATCTTATGTCCAAATGGAGCCAACAATCGAGTCTAATCAGTGATTTTAGTCTTTACATTTTGGTCATGAGAAAAGGAATTTTGTTATGAAGGGCATAGACCAAAATTCCTCATAGCAGGAATTGATATAAAGTGGTCATGAATTCCTAACGAAGGAATGGGTGCATGCTGGGAAGCCTACTTGTAATTTCTACCATGCTAACTTGAGAAAACTGAATAGGAAGATGTTCTACAATTTAAACTCTTTAGTCATTCCATCAATCCTTACAGATGGAATCTCTTGAAGTTGATAAGTGGAGTACAGGTGAGGGCTTCACTTGTTCATTTACAACATGCACTACTATTAACAAGTCCTTTTTTTCTTCTTGTTTGAATGGTTGTATGCTTACACTTAATTAATGGTACTGAAATTGTCAATATTCAAATTGAAGTTCCTTGTATCAGATACCAAAGTTTACTTTGCTCCAACTTCATTAGTTCCTACATCTTTACCAAGATGATTTTGATCATTCCTGAGGGCTCTGATAGGCATGCTTCCTAGCTTGTGGTTGCAATTACAATCAGATGGATCACCTAATAACGTAGACATTTCTGCAAATTAGCATGCATTATTAGAAGTGAGGTATAATGTACAAGAAAAGGAAAGCTCAAAGAATCATACAATGTAAGCATCTTCATTCAACTTCACCTTTTAGCATGTTGTTGCTTGCCTTATCTACACTTAGTCATTTCAAATTACTTTCTAGGTACATCTGATGAGTGGAGAGATTAAGATTGTCAATAAAGCGCTTATAGAATAGAAGACTTGTTTAAGGTCTAATGTTCTCCTTTAGTCATGTGAGTGCACTTGTGAAGTAAATATAGAAGGAGAAGATATTAGGCAACTGAGGGACCAACTGCGAAGTGACATACATCAACCACAATAAATCAGTAGTTATGGCCAACAAATTTTAATAAACATTCACAGTCTATGGAATGTTAGATCTGCAGCATTCGGGAGAAATGAGCACATGTAGGCCTCAACATTTTATTCATGATAACATCTTTATCTTTTTATGAGAGGCCTTAATATGTGAGTGGCCCTCATTAAAGGCCATACAATGAATTTACTACTCATCAAAAATTATTTATTAACTCAAGTGATGTGTAATTTATGCATTTGATTTCTAGCATTATAATTGTAATTGCCAATTTTCATATGCAAGCAACCAACTGTATTATTTGTAGTGCCTTTTATTGTTACATTTTAAAAAAATGCGGTATAATGTTGTGAATTAAAGTGAATTATCTAGGTAGAAAATTTGGCTACCTAACCTTATATGTAGTCAAAAAAGGGCTGCATAAAATTATATGCAGTCAATTTTTTGGGGCTGCAAATGACCAAATGCAGCCATTTATTTTGGCTGCATAAGGCAAAATGCAACCATTTTTTCTAGCTATAAATAATTATATGCAAATATTTTTTTCGACTGTAAATAGGTAAATGTAGTCATTTCTTCCTGTTGTAAATGGCCAAATGCAGCCCAGCAATCTGGTTGTAAATGACTATATGTAATTGTTTTAATGTGGCTATAGGTAACTTTATGTAGCCATTTTTGGCTATAAGTCTTTTGCAGCCAACAAAATGACTACATTTGGCCATATGTGACAAGGCATATACTATTAGAATTATGTGCATGATTTTGATAATAACAAAACTTATTTTAGACAATATATGCTAATGATGTTGATAATTTAGAAAGCTTGAAATATAGTCAAGTGTGCTTGAAAGTATGTGTTTTAATTGAGTAATCACTATGCAAGCATATTTGCAAGTAATTAAAAATCACTATGATCCAGATTGCAATTAACTTAGTTTATCATATTGTGCTACATTGGACCATATTTATAATTATTAAGATAAAATTATGTGCCTCAAAGAAATATCATTTCTACATTCCAAAGAATGTAAGCTTGAAAGAGTTTTTCTAAATACAAAAATATGATTCAAATTTTATATCCATGTTTTTAAACTTATGCAAATTATATGTTAACTAATGTATTTTAATTTGTAATGAAAAATATCAAAGTCTTAAAAAGTGACAGAATGAAAAAACACAAGTGGAGGATGCTAGCCACTTGGAGCAACTGCCTGGCAAACCACCTGGGATGCTAGCTACTTAGAGCAACTGCCTGGGACACCAGCCACTTGGAGCAACCGCCTTTTATACCTCCTACCAGGATGCAGCAAGGTACACTTGGAAGAAAAGCTAGAGAATCGACCACAGCCGCATGGCCCAGCCGCCTGGCATATCGCCTAGCGAACAGCCACTTGGCCCAGGCGCCTGCCATACCGCCTGTCGACCCCCAATGGTCGAAAATTTGAATGTTGCTTTATCAAATCAACTCTAACAGCCATGATATTAAAAAATCTATTTAAGAGGGAATGGAGGGACGTTTCCAAAAAGTTGAAGCATTCATTTTGAAGATCCTTTTGAGTTTTAATCTTTTCATTTTCAAACAACCCAAGGCTCACAATATTCATCCAAGGCCTTCTTCTTCAACAACACAAAGGGGAAATTCTCAGCACTAAAAAGAGCTACTCAAATCACTTCTTCCCAATGCTCAACAAGAAGCATGTTCAAAGTGTATTTCTCTCTTTCTTTCATGTGTGCATATCTTGAGTTATTAGAAACCCACCAAGAAGAGCGATTCAATTGTTGGAGAGATTGTTCTCATAATCAATTGTTAAGTTTATGCCCCCTTTAGCTGGAATCAAGAAGTGCAAGTTGATGGTTGGAGAGATTGTTCTCATAATCGATTGCTAAGTTTATGCCCCCTAAAGCTAGAATCTAGAAGAGTACGAGGAGTACTTGTGTAATTTTATTATAGATAAGTAGTGGAACCCAAGGCACAAAGAGGAGTATTCTTGGAAGGGTGTAGTAGGGAAGGTTGCCTGAACAACTATAAAAATATTATGTGTTATTCATGTGTGATTGATTTACTTTCTTGCATTTAACTGCTTTATTACTTATTTCATTATAACTTCCACATAAGTATAAAAATGAGGGAAAGTAATCAAATAGGGGTTAAGCAAGAAATTTTTTATAAATCCAATTCACCCCTCTTTTCTTGGGTTAAGCCAAGCTTATAGGACCCAACATATACAACCAATAAGCAGTCAATTTTCTTGGCTACAAAAGACTTAAAGCAACTATTTTTTTTACTTTATGCAGCCAAAATATTGGCTGCATTAAGTGATTTTTCTTATCATGCTTGGATTCAAATTTAAACTTAATAAGGTCAAACAAAGCCAATATAAGTTAACCTACTTCTTAATATACATAAATACATATGAGTAATGATTCCATGAAATTGGTTGCATGGAATTACTTCATGAAACCTCTTGGTTTTTGGGTCCACTTTAAAAATTGGAGATCTGATCCATCCATCATATTTACATTTTATATAGAATATTTAAAATTATTCATATTGGAAGTTTCTATGATTAATATCATCTAAAAAAACCTTTTAATGACTATATATTTACTTTGAAATGATTTTTAATTTTTTTTCATATTAAAGTTTTCAATGGACATAATTTTCAACAGCATAAATAAATGTTTATTGAACGATATTATGAATTGTTTAAATATAATAAAAATATTATTTTCATCAAAATGAATAGGTTGTATAAAGTGACTTTACATAATCGATTGTATTGTATTATTTTCCTACACACACATGTAGAAAAATATTTGTATATAATTGGTTGCAGCAAAATTTTACATGCAACCTTGTCAATTGAGCCCACTTGATATTTTGATTAGAACAAAATTGGTCATATGATTTATTTTTATATATTTAATTATGAGTGTAAAAATAATCTTGACTAAAACTTCAAGTAAACTATATTAAATAGTATTAAATCATGTAGATTTATATAGTTCTAAAGAGTTTTCATTATTATGTATACATGCATATATATAATATAATAAGTAGACACACACATACACACAATCATTTCAGCCAAATATTCTATGGAATCTTTTCATTTGAGTTCACCTTGATCATTAACATAATTTAATATAACTATAATATTTAGCATCATCTGTTTAACTAAAACATTCAAAATCATTTACATATACTAAAATGTTGGAATGTCATAAAATTTTATGTATCATGCATCCTCATGTACATATGATAAATAGATGAATAAGTGTTATATTTATCTTCATATGTTTTTAATGTAATTTTTATATGTATGCTATGATAATAATATAGTAAATGCAAATCCTTTGATCCTCTAGTGCTTAGCATTAGAGAAACTCTAGTGTTAGACATGCAAATTGGGTTGGGTCAACCTGAACCCAAATAGTCTCAACCTAAATTTTAGGTAAGGTTGAGATGCTATTTTTGACCCATAGGACCCATAGTGTTAGGTTAGACTAGAAGATACAACTTGATTTGAAAATAGAGTTAAGTGGATTAACATATTTACAACCTAATTAGTCCAACTCGACCCATTTTAAATAATTTTATAGAAAATATATTTAATATTTGATTTACTATCCATTATTTCAAAAAAATTGCAGACCCATCTTTGATTATTTTAAATGGAAATGCAATTTCCAAGCTCAACACTATTTCTACTTATTTCGTTTAAAAGTCAACTTCACCTTCCTTGAATATATTAATCCTTATATATTTATTTTTAAAATTAATAAGGGGTATAAACCTAAATTGTTGATATGAAGCTAACCCTAACTCAATCCAAATTTTAGAAGTTTAGATAATGGTTAGGTTAATCTTAACCTAAGTAGGCTTAGGATGAAATTTTTACATATAGGGTTGGGGTTGGGATGACCTTGACCTAGTATAAACTGACCTAGTTTGCATCCTTATCTAGTGCTAGCAATGAACCAATGCTATGTTATGAATGATTAGATATTCACATGAGAAGATTTCACAAATAAAAAGAGTAAAATATCATGAGACAAGAAATTAAAAAAGCAAAATATTAAAGAGTTCTCATATAAGTCAAAAATTGATGAGAATGTAAAATATTATATTTTTTTCCTTAATACTTAATCTGTTACACCTATTTGATTCCTAAATATACTCATTATTCTTATATTTTAATTTAGGAGACAATTAGAGTGGTTAAGTACAAAAAGAAGTCAATCGAGGGATTTTAGACAACTTCAGATGATAACTCGAATTCTGTTTTGGTCAGTTCGAAGATCTCATGGTACGACAAGCATGGATTTTTCATGGAGATCTGTAGTTGTAGCAGAGAGATTGGTTTGCTGCCCCCTCAGTACTGATTGTATGCCGGATGAAGTGCAGAGGAGAAGCAATAAGGAGCAGAGCACCGGAGGCAGCAGACCAGTGCCGCTGGCGCCAACCCACTTCACACCACCACCACACCGAGCAGAAAGGTGGTGCTGGTGGCACCCGACTCCATTCCCACTTTTCAAATTTTGGGATTTTGCATATTTTGCATATTTTTGACTCTCTATAAATAGTAGTTTCCTAGGGCTTTTTGAGGGTTCTTTGGCTAGGGTTTGGAAAGAACTTTTTGGTGGCTTTCAACAAAGAATCTTCTTCTTCTCTCTTATATTTTATTTTCTTTGTGATTTCTTAGTCCTGCATAGCTAAATTTGTACTTTTGGAGATAGAAGCCTCAGAAGAAGATTTTATCTTTGTGATTTCTTTGTAACTTGTCCATTTTATTAGTGAGATTTTTCTAGTAGTTTTTCCATATATTTTTAAGGATTTTATCTTTTCCCATTGTCATCTATTTTTTCAATTATTGTTCGATATCTTTCCTTCCAAAAAATCTATATTTTATCTTTACCCATTTTATAATAGACATCATTCTCATGGCATGCAAACATCATTTTTCAAGTTTCATGGTCCTTACATACAATCACTTTCTAATAGGATTGTGTAATATCCCAGGATTTGAGGTAATAAATAATTTTGTTATGAAATAGTGGTGCTATTTTTCTATCATGAGAATTTTTTAATGGTACTATTTTTCTATCATGAGGATTGTTAGGAAATTATGTCAAATTGATACTCAATTGATCAACTTGCTACCAAATTGTTAATTGAAACATTAATTATATGTTGTTGAATTTTTGTGCATTGATTAGTTTCAAATTAATATTTAATTTTAGCCTGATCAAAGGTGATTAGCATGATGTTTAAACATGATGATTAATGATGTAAATTAGGAAATTTAATATAATTTCTAGAATTTTCATTCTTCTGGAGCAGTTTTAGTATTTTGACAATGACTTCTTTGTATAAACTCAAAATTGGGTAATTTTATCTTTTATTATTTAGATAATTTCATGGACTACAACTTTCATGTTGATAATATTTCCTAATTATGCTTATATTTTGAGCCGTGGGTCCCACAAAGTGACACTACTTGGATTGGAGATGGTTGTAGTGTTTTGGCTATAACATTTTCATGAGAAATCAAAATTTAGTGATTTTTGATTCATATGAAAATTCACAATAAAGGCTTCAACTTTTATGTTTACCAATTTTGATGAATTAGTGCCCATATGTACTAAATATTTGAGACAAGTGACATTTGTTACAATGGCATGTGCATTTAATTAAAATTAGATTTTTATGGAAATCTTAAATGTTAATTGATGATCAAATTGTTGTCCAATTTAGGTGTGATTAAAAGTGCTTATATAGCTATTGAATGTGATAATTTAATTGTATAAAAAATTTAGTTTATATGGGATATGGATTATGGTGTATTAATTTGCATATTACTGTCCAAATTAGAAGTTGATAATTTAGTTGCTACCCAATTTTGATTATTATTGATTATAGAAAGTTATGTTAATCACATCTATAGATTAGTGAATTATTGATACATGAACATAAGTATATTATACATGTTATAACTTCCAAATTGTAACAAAAATTAATTTCTAAATATAATGTAAAATTGTTATGTATTGAAGAATAAGGTGTTTAATGGTTGAGATTTAAAGTAATGTAGTTGATATATTTTGCTATCCAATATTGAGTTTAAATTGATCGTCTCGTTATTTAAGACTCATCCTATGGCTTAGATTGAGGAAATAGGGTAAACATATGAGTGTGTAGAAGAAAATAAGAAAATGAATTAGTTGAGAAAATTCACCTTGGTGAATAGCGTGTGAACATAGCATTGTATATTCGGTAAAAATGGGTAATTGGATGTTCCCAGAAAGAAAATTTATTTGAAGATGATATGGGAGGTTTTTAGAAGATCTAAACCATTAAATATTTTTCTCATGTAAGTATTCATCTAGGGTATAAATTTTTCATGAAATAAGTTTATTTATATGATGAAAAGTGCATGTATATAATATAGAATTTTATCACTAAACTAGGCCGATTGGTATGTTTAATTAGTAGATTTGTGTTGTGAAGATTTAATTATTAATTAAGTTATGAAATCTATATTTAATGGGGACATAATTTGTTGGACTTCTAAATTGGGAATATGCGTTAATTGGAGGGGGGCTCAATAGGGATGCAAGTGAAGTTTCTAAATTAGGTTGCAAGCTATGCAAGTTGTATTAGATGAGAATCCTAATTGCTATCCCATTAAACTCACGCCAACAGCCTCCTTCTCCCCTCCTTCTTAACATAAATAACTTGCTTCCTTCCTCCATCTCAACATGAATTCATTCCCCAAATTCTACAATAAAAATTTCTTTCAATCAATCCTAAAGCCAGCAAGGTTGCAACAAGATTTTCATTAAGTTTTCATTAAAATCAAGTAGACAAAACTTGTTGGAAGTGGACAACAATACTACTGATTTTTCCAAGTCAAAAAGGTGAGTTTAATTCCATTATTTTGATTTATTTTGATATTATAAATCATGATTAATAAAGGCTATATGATATGGGAGAATTTGATTAGAAAATTATGCAATTTAGTTATGAAATTCATAGGTAATATTGGACCCTAGAAAAAGGGTATGAATTGAGTTGTTTTGGGTGTGATTTTCATATAAAATTGAATGGGATTAATTCTATGATGAAAAACCCTAATTATTTTCATGAAATAAGTGAAAACTAGGGTTGTTTACTTAGTTGAAGATGTGGTGAATGTAATCCATAAATTTAACAATGATTTATGTGTTGTATATGATAAGTTTAATGTAGATTTATATTGGTATGAAAGATTAAATTGAAAATCATGAAGTTAAGGGCTATTTACTTTATGGAGATCATGTGGAAAATGTTGTGAATGATTATTGATAATTAATGTGCTTAATCATGTCAATAATGAAGTAGAATTATATGGAAACTTAACTAGGATGAATCATGTATAAGAATTTATCAATTGTAAGGCAATTATGCAAAACTTAGGGGTTGTTTTGTAAATAATAAAATTACCAAATTATAAATTGAGAAAATTGATAATTAGATGATTATTACTTTAAAAGATGATGTATAAAGTGTAGAAACATTGAATTGGTGAATGGGAACGGAAAACCCTAGAATTGAACTTGGTTAAGGTGGTGATAATGTAAGGGATATTAATTTTCATAATTGTAGCATGTAAACAATTTAATATGTTATGATGAATATAGGATTGAGACTTGATTAAAAGAGTTAATTATTTTGGTTGCTTAGTATAAAAGGAAGAAATCTGAATTTGTGAAGAATTGAGGTAAGTAGTTTTTTTCTGAATTAATGCATGATTAGACATGATCTTCTGTACTAGCATACGGGCACCAAATTTTATCAATATTTGGTTTGAATGCTGTGTATTTGAAATTATGAAACCATTTTATGTTTGGATTTGATCGCATGCATATTATATCATGATTTGAGCTTTTATTTTATTATATTGTCATTCAATTTTTGGCCATTTGACAGGAGTTGAGCATAGTATTGACAGGCATGCGGTTGAGTTATATGAGTAGATGTATATTATATACTGTGTGGCTTAGTATATAGCTTGTGGCTTATTGATTGCCTATGTAGCAAGTATAGCTTATGTGGCTAAATGGTTGCTTATGTGGCTGAATGGTTGCCCATGTGTTGCATGTGGAACCTGTGTAGCTAGATGCTGGCCTTGATGGCCTGTGATTATGATATGTTGAGATTGGCATGTCATGATACATAAGTGATGTTGAATTGTAGTTGTGAGTTTGATACACTTGAATTCCTTTGTAGATGTGGTTAGTATTGGTGAACCTGTTGTGATCACTATGGAGTGATGAGGGCAGGGCACTCCTAGGACTCTGCGCGGGTGGTGAATTCCCAGCACTACATGAGGTGGACTTGGTAGGCTTCTAGCCGAAGATACAAGGATGGACTATTTGTACATCGAAGAGGAAGAGAGTGATTTCTCTATCTTTAGTAAGTTCTGATAACAATGCATTGATAAAGTATATATCTTGGTGAGGATATCATAATGATATCATTATACAAGGGGCTTGGTTATGAGTATGAATCAATGGTAATAATATATTTGGAGAGTATGTATGATCTTGGTGAGTTAGGTTCTAAAAACAAACATGTGTGTATTGTGGGCATGAGTACATGTTGCATTGTCATGACATTTAGCATAGCATGGATTAATATGATGCTTGGATTGAGTAGATGTATTTGAGCACGTTCTTCCCTTTGATTATTTCTTTATAGTTTTCCACTTTGCCTACTTACTGAGTTTGCCCAGACTCACGCCGTTTTATCACCATTTTTAGTTGACAGGCTAGATGATGGAGTCCAACTGGGGGTTGACACTCATGACTGATAGTAGGGGACAACTTCAATGATATATGGATGAATTAAAGTTTGGAACTCATATGTGGATATGACATCTAATGTGTATAAATTTGAAATTAGAAAGGTTTCAATTCTTAAGATGTATTGGGTTCGTATGATATAAGTATATTAGCATGTCATTATGAGGATTATACTTATATATTTTTCTTATAAGTCTGGTTATCCCTTGCCATTACAATGCAATTTGAAATTCTAGGCAATGCAGGTATTTGTTGTGTTAATTATGATAGTGATGTGATGTGAGAATGAAATATAAAATGTTATACAGGTGCAGAAACTATTTTCTTTCGAGGGAGACTCTGTCGAATTTTTAATAGAACTCTTCTCTGAAATAAAAAATAGTCAAAACGCATAGGCCGGTATGTTACAGATTGCTTCTCTCCAGACACTGGGTTGTGAAGGCTTAGAACACGGACAAAAAGAAAGCAAGTGCATTAATAAAAGAATATTCTTACCGTTCAATTCTTAGACCTGTGCCATGTGGAAGAGTCAACTAATCTGTCATTGTCAGAGGAAGAATACTAATCTGATGATGACAAAAAGGACAATTTCAAGTCTTTTCTACACATTGGGTAGTTTACTTGGGGCACTAACAGAAGTGCTTGCCATAAATAAATCTCTCTCCTTAGTTGAAGGGAGGGATGAGATCGTTGAACTGAAATTTCATCTTGAATTTTCTTGTCGTTCGTTTTCTCCATACATGAGTGCTTTTGATTGCAAAATTATCCAAATATAACCTGCCTTGAAATTGGCAAATGGAACATGATTCAGCGCCGCTGGCAGGCATGAAATCCCCGCGATGCCCACTTATTTTTAATGTATTGTTATACCTACTCTGATATGATTTAAGCCATTCCTTTTATTTGGAGCCATTCATTTAGTTGAAATAGAAGAAATTATTGTATACTTTCTGCTCATTTCAAAGGCCAATTTTATAGTGCTGGGGAGAAGCTAAAATTTGTTACTTTTCTACACAATAGAAAATAAGCCTTTATGGTAGATAGAAAACGATAAACGATCGTCCATCTTTTTATAAATAATTCTCCATTCTCAGTAATTTTCTATGTTTATTCTTCCCAATTGCTCTTAGGTGTCAATCAGTATCTATGGAAACTCTCCCAATCTTGAAATTCAAAAATGAAATTGTTGAAATAGCTAGAAAGTACGCACAAATCAATTAGACCACAGAATTACATTGCTTGGCTTGCAGCATACTCCACCAAAGAAAAATCAATTCACCATATAAGAATCAAATTATAACTTCTCTCTCTCTCTCTCTCTCTCTGATTTTTCTTTTTGATTTCTAACTCTCTTTCTGTTTTTTCTTTTTGATTTTCTAATTCTAACCTAGAAATACTCTTTTTATATTTTTGTACAAATGTAGGCTCCCATAAAAACCATAACCTATATACACAGGCCTAATGAACCTTGCACGATAAAAGACACCCAAACACTCAACAAAACAGTGAAGGATCCCGTTACAGATATTAATCCTAAAAGAGCATGCATTCATCTTTCTCAAATCCTCCGCAAGAAATGCCACACCAAATTTGGAATCCATAGAGTCACTCAACCCTGCAGAATAGTTGTTGTTTCTTTCGCTTGGTAATTCTTGTGGAATTTCCCTGAAAAGCTTTTTTGGGCGGTGGGAAAACAAAAGAAAACGATGGTGCCATTTTCGTTCCCTGTCGGATGAAAATTTATTTATTTAATTAATTTCTCCGTTAATTCAATTGAAAAAACTGGAATGATAAATTTGACATCGGGGAACATTGCATAGGCGTGGATGCTCCGTTGTAATTAAAAAGCTATGCACATGGCATGTATGGCAGACGAATTAATTACATTTGTAATTTTTAGTTTCACAGGAATATAGATGTCAGACATCATAGGAAAATTTTCAGGGCTTCGTGCGTAATTACTTTCCGCGGAATAATTGTTAATGTACCGATGAAGTAAGAGGAATGTTCCCCCCGTAGAGCCCAGAACTGGTCGTTAAGACAAAAGAAAAGCTCTTTGGAGAAATTTTAAAATGTTTAAAAATTTGTAGTCTTAAAACATTTGATGTTTTGCCCAAAATGGGCTGGGGGGCATAAAAGGTTCCTTCATATAATTTATGAATAACATTCTGCTATTTGACATACCAATCTACATTAGGCTGAATTTTAATATTTTAGCTAGGCCATTTTTGCGCACAGGTGATTTTCACAAGAGGAGTTTGGGGCATTTGGTTTGGCTCGGAAGTCGGTTATGTCGTTTAATTGGAAGACCGTTTGTAGCGCGTTCTTTTCGGTAATTTATACACAGAAAGTTACTTTCAGCATTTTTCAGCGATACGTCAGCTTTGGTGGCTCGACAACGCTCAAGCTAAAATGTGATTTTTGAGCATAAACTTGCTTAACTCGTAATCTCTGTTTCTAAGATAAGCCGAACCTCAAATTGGATAAGCTTTACTCCATTGGGCTGAAAATGGACTCATAAAAAGCTACTCTGAACTCAAACTAGGCCCATTCAGCTATATTAGAATGCGTATCCTCTTGTGCCAACGAATACACCGCACGTCATGTGAGAAGAAATATTCATTCAAAATATCTCCCGAGATAAAAAAAAAAAAAAAAAAAGCAGCACAGGACGGGATTATGGACAAAAAAAATGTAAAAAAAAAGATTGTATTCATCCTTCAAAATTCTATTTAATCCATCCAAACAAAGTTAAATATCTGATTTCTTTAATATAAGGAAGTATATAAAATGGTTACATGGCTATATAATAAAAAGGATAATAATCTACTGCTAAAATTCAGATATGAACAATTTTATGTGATTAAAAAATTATTTTCTTATTTAATAATAACAAAATATATATGTAATAGGTTCACTTATTATGGACCTTATATATATCCATAAAAATAATTTTACTTGACCATAATTTTAACAAAAAAACAAGTCATTTAGCATTTTATTTATTTTAGATCACTTTCGTAATTTATATATTTATTGGTTAAATTATTTTGAAATCTAAAGAGTTCATCATATTATATATAATATAATTTATTATATATATTATTAGAAAAATATAAAATAATATTTTAAATTATATAATATAGTTCATGTAGCAAAGGTTTTATGTGACCCACTATTTGTTTTATATAGATACTTCTATATCCTTTTATATTTAAATAAATGATATTAAATTTTGCAATGGATTGGTTAATTTTAATCCATAAAAAATTTTAAATATCATTTATCTACTAAATAAAGAAATATCTATATAAAATAGGAGGTTTCCCATACAAGCTAAAATTAAAATTAATAATTTACTAAAAAACTTGTTATATGACCTATTTTCTATCTTTAAAAATATTATTTTACATTTATCTAAATATATATAAAGATTATATTATATATAATGTGATATAGCTCATTGATGTCAAAATAATTCAATACTGGATGTATAAAATACTAAGGTGATATAAAATAAATACATTGATGAAATGACTTTTTATGGTTTAAATCATGTTAGTATCTAAAGAACTTTAGTAATATTATACAAATCATTTAACATGTTATATATATATTATAAAAATATAAATTTTATTTTTAATCATTTTAAAATGGATTATAGGTCAATCTTGGTGGAAAAGCTTTAATTTCTATTATTAATATTGTTGAACTAAATGGTGTATATGACAAACCGACAAGTTTTGATGATGAGCAATAATATATGAGTGAATACTTGTGGTACTAATACTTATGTTCCGTAAAAACTGTGGTGGGGAAAATTTGTTTGCATTTCAGTGAAGTGAGAAATTGAGGTGATATACAGTGTTTTATAAAAAAATTGCTCTAGAAGACTGAATGGAGTGACATGAACCCAAGTAATGATTTTAAGTAAAGTCATATATATAATTTCAATGACTAATGTAGCATGATTATTATGTATAATATGATGTGTATGAGATATTGAATCAAAAATTTGAGATAATTTTGAAATTTTAAACTATTAAGTTGAAAGTTATGTGAAAAGAACTCAATAGGTGAATTTGAGCAAAAGTATGTACTTGAGATATACAAAGGATCTAAACTAGTCATCATATATATTGTAATATGTATGAAACATTAGTTTGAGTTTTGGATGCATTTTAGAATGAAAATGGCCTACGAAGTCACTTATAACATAAAATTTGTTTAAAAACAACTGAATAGGTGATTTTTGATAATTGACCTCAAATGAGGTAGTGAATGGTATGAACATAATTCATTTCATGTTTATGATGTGTGGGAAGTGATTATTGGAAGATTTGAAATATTTTATGTAAAAAGAGGGCTATGGTGATCTTTCATAAGTGAAAATGCTAAATTTGAAAAATAGATTATTGTGATTGAATTTTGAAATGGATAATGAACTAATTTGAAAAAGTGTTCAATATAGAAGTTGTAGATCATTAAATTAGCTATCCAATGGAAGAAAAATTACTAGATTCCAATATCGTATGAGGAAGTTATGACTAATACACCAAAATTGTTCCAAATGACTAAAAAATAACGAGATGAATGAGATGGGTCAACTTTATTGAAATTTTTGACATATTTGGGGGCTAATTTGGGAAAAGTTGTTAACATGAGTTATAGCTCCTAAAGTTATATTTCCAATGCCTCAAAAATTAGGTCATTGGGACATCCTATATAAAAGTTATGATTAAATTACTAATGCTATTTTGAGATGAAATTCCCTTCCTGCGGTAACCCTCCAAAAAATCAAGTTTTTGGCATCCAGAAGACCTTGCAATGGAAAGACAATTTTCTGCCATGGCAAGTCTTGTTGTTGTAAGGCTTTTCCCTACTGCGGGAAGGCAATTTTCTACCATGACAAGTCTCCAAAAATTGACATTTTGGCATGTCTAGTAAGTCCTTGCCGCAACAAGGCTTTTCCCTGCTACGTCAAGGGTTCTGTGGCTCACCAAAGTGCCAAAAAAATTTGAGTTTTTAAGCTTGAAACCCATTCAGTTTTTCATTTTCTATTCCATTCTTCTTCCCTAACATCATTCTCATGTCCGTAGACCCTGTTTAGCTAAATTCTTTACTTGATTAGTTAGGGAACATGATGATTTAGATGAGTAATCACTCAAGCACCTGGTTTTTGATGTTTTCACAATGAGCAGCAGAAGAAGAGTTAATTTTCTTAAAATGAAAGATGTCAATGGGAGCATGGAGCTTGAATCTTCATCTATGGGTGTCAACCATGCTTAATTCATAGTGTAAGTTTATTTCCCCATCGGAAATTGAATTTGGCTGAAATAGGGTTTTATAAATTTCTAGAAATTGGGGGAAATGATGAAATTTATGTTGAAATTATGGGGAACCTAATTTATACATTCTTAATAATAGAGTGTTAATGATTTGATATAGAATTAATGGTTATAATTGGCCTTGTGGTTAAGGTTAAGCACTCATAATATCTAGAAATGAGAATTCATTAGATTGAAATGAATTAAGAGTTTCAATTGTAAATGATTGGAATTATTGCCCTATACAGGATGATCTGAGAAGGATGAAAAATTATAAAACTTGAGGAATAGTTTAGAGCTAGAGGCCTAAGGTAAGTAGGTTTTTGTTTCCATTGGATGGATGGGGATTAGCCCATTTGTATGAATTTAGGCATGTATATTTTGGTTGGGGATAGTGGATATCCCATGTTTGATTAAAAATTAATGTTTGATTTTTAGTGTGAATGCTTAATATGAGGGATAGAGAAGATCCCTTTATTGTATGTTAAATTTGAAGATTCGTTTGATGTGAAATAACATGAATTTCTTTATGTGGTATTTATTGATGAGTATATATCCATTTTTGGTTAATTATAATGATGAGTATCGATTATGGGATATGAAATGTGCTAATTATGGATTAACTATTGTTTATGACATTTATCTACTTATTGAGTTGCCCGGACTCACGCTTTCTTGTTTAATTTTTTTAGTTGACCAGCCAGATGAAGATTCCTAATCGAGGTTTGGGATTGGTGAGCCAATATTGAAGACAATATTGTTATAATAAAATAATTTGTATTGGAAATTTATATGTTATTGTATATTTATATTTAATGATCTCAAGTGATGTATAATTATATTAAATTGTCCTTGATGTATTTTGTAATGGAGTGGCATGTAATAATTGTAGAAAATTGTGCATATTATGTATCTTGGAATAAGTTAGGTTATTATCGTCATTATGTGATACAGATTCTAGGTTGTGTGTATGTGGATGATTATCTTTGGAATTATTGTATTAAATTTTATTTGATAAATGTTTGTATAGGTTAAACTTTAATAATTTAGGGGATATTCTTTCCATTTTTTTGTAGAAACTAGTTAAGTTCCACAATGAGACTCGAGCACCCCACCTTAAAAGTGGGCAAATCTAGGTGAAAAATAGTGTAAAAAGGTAAGTCGCACCTCGGAAGGCGGGGTGTGACATGTTCCCAAGTATTGCAGAAATATAAATGTTATACAGAGCAACAACTCAAATACAGTGGACAACGTATATAGAGAATACATTAGCAAGCAAGATCTACTACACCAAAAGAAACAAGAATGCTTAGAAAGAATGACACTGAAATTTTGAAAAGAAGCCACAAAGTATATCTGTAGCTATAACATTCTAGCTTAAATGAGTGATCAAATAAATCTCCTACAGATAAAGTCAGTATTAGATAGCATTTACCTCAGACAGATTTAGATATATCGTTCCACGAACAAGTTAGATAAATTGCTTATATACAACATCTCTCGCAACACAAAGACATATTCAAATTGCAGAAGCAGAGATGAAATGGAAAGAAGAAGAGCAAGGAATTGGTCTACAATCCTCTACAAATGATGTATAAGACAAAGTAGAAGCGATAAAGCAACCACAGATGAATAACTTACTTTGTCGATTGTCTCCATTTGTAAGTTTGTTTGCCACTTACAATAAACAAACCATCAGATGAACTAGAAAAAAGATTCATCTATGCCTCGTCAATTCTCTATTACTTATGATAGACAAATCAATAGACAAGCGAGTTGAAGGACTTCATCTGAGCCTTGCAAATTCGTCTATAGCTCTCTATAGACAAATTAACAAACAAAGTCAATTTGTCTATTGTGAAGAAGCCTTATTCGTGCTAACAAGAGTTGTATGCTACTTACAACAAACAAGCCATCAGACAAAGCTACTTTATCTGGTGAGAAAAACTTC
>JAYJMB010000784.1:0-20306 GCA_036873735.1 Pouteria campechiana | reverse complement strand
TCTGATGAAAGAAGTTCGTTTGGTGAACACTAAGAGAAGAACTTCGTCTACGCCTTTACAATTCGTCTGTTACTTATAACAGACAAACTAGAAGATGAAGTAATAATACTATAATGATCTCAGAAAAATTTACAAAAATGAAGTTGTCTATCATTTGGATCTACTTAGAGCTAATTTTTCTATTACTTATAGGACACAAACTAGGACTTGATCAGATAAAGTCTTCAAACAAACTATGATTGAATCTCTATAGCATATCATGATAGGATAAGCTACTTGTCCCAAACAATGTTGGTTGCACTCTCTGGTCAAACTTTCACTCAAAGTAGATCTTATTGAATGCTAGACAAATCGAGCTTAGCTAAGGAAGGAAAGAAATTCAAAGGAAAGCAGTCTTTACTTTGACAAAGATTGCGACTCTCTGAGGCTACATCCATTCAAGCTTAATGATGGCTTTCCAAAATAATGAAAGAGTCAGTTATGTAGAAAGTCTTTATCCGGTGTTTACCAAAACTGGAAAGACATCTTCTTTAAGGATGACATTGCAAACTTTTCAGCTAGAACAAGTTTATCATGAAGATAGTTTTTCAATGGAAGAAAATTCAGAATAGTCTTTAACATTCAAACGAATCCAACTACCCCCAATGAATAGAAATTTCTGAAGTAATATAAAGGTAGTGTAATGTCAATAAAGAAGGTTAAGGAAGTTGAAAGAAAGATGAGAAAAGAGCTTAAATAAGTAACCTCTCTCAAATAGACAAATGCTTCCATTAAGATAATTAATCTCCATTGCTCTAATAGACAATGAGACTCAAAGATCTATTTCAATCATATTCCTAAAGTATTGACATCTACCATGCTTCAACAAGTAATCATTTTATATATGCTTAAATTATGTACAATTTAGCCTAATAAAAGGGGCAAAGTGATGTGCAAATGAGTGTAATTAATTAGCCATGTGAGTTTGTTGTGAGCTAAGGAAAACCACATTATATTAATTATTGGTGAGCTCTAGAAAATCAATAAGTTTGCTGCTAATTTTCAAAACTAGTGAGTTTCCTAATAAGCTTGTGAAAACAAGAAGAGTGTTTGGAGCACTATGTTTATGCTCACTGGAGCTAGAACTTAAAAGAGTGTTGGGAACACTTATTTATACCCTTAGAGCTGGAATCTAGAAGAGTGATGGGAGCACTACTTGTATTTCTACCATTGGATATAGTGGAACCTAAGGCACGATGTGTGTGCTATTAGAAGAGTGGATGTAGGGATGGAGTGCTAGAACCACTATAAAAATTATTGTGTATTTTGTCGTCTTGATTGCTTTACTTTGCATGTTATTGTCTTATCGTTACATTTAACATATCATTAAATACATAATTATCTTTCTGAAATAAGAATGACTAAGAGAAGCTGAATCTAAAGGTGAAGCAGACATTATGACTGAATGAAAATTTATGAAAATCACATAAGTGTTGCAATATCACTTCTGCTCAGCACATAAACTTTTATTTGGCCATAATTTTTATATGCTCAATTCACTCGTCCCCTCTTGGCTATCTATTATACGGGACCAACAAGTGGTATTAGAGTAGGCTTCGCAAATCAATTCTACCTAAGGGAATTTAACTTGTGAAGAAATTCCTATGGCCAAATCATTCTACAATACTTCTGCTCAGGGAGAAGTTACTTACAAACTTTTATACATTAATGATATTTGTTATAGATTATTGAAATTTGAAATTCTTGTCTCCCACTAAGTTTGATAGAATATCCATGTGTAGCTTTATTAAAGATATATGAGAAATTATATGTGACAAAGCTAATAAAATCCAAAAAGCCCAAGCAATTGACTTTATGTAGGAGCTGCAGGAATAAGAGAAATCACAGGTATCAACATATGAGAAATCCAGAGGAGATAAAGATAATCAAGTAAGCATTTTTCAATATTATAGCAATTCAAGATAATGAGGTAATCTTTGAATCTAAAGTTTTAAACTTTCAAGAGCTTTATGATGATCTTTAAAACTTTGATTAGATTGCTTCAAAATTGAAAGTATATTATTCTAAATCATTTATGCATGCTCCAAACCATATGCTCTTTATTGTTTCACCTATGTCATCATAACGTTAAGAGATTAGTCACTCAAACCTTTACAAATTAAAATCTCTTGATCATAAGTGAGCCTCATGCACAATATCATGCTCTTAGACAATCATACATATCTCAGATCAAAAATAAATTGAAAATCAAATTATCTCAAATCTGTCCATAAACAAAGTCACTACTTTGCCTGTAGGTTTGTCCAAAGTCACCTAATTTGTTTGAAGCCCTCAAAGAAAATCCCTTTTAACTCATCTTAGACTCACCTCTTGCATCCAATATTGGCAACAAAAATTCCCTTTTCAAAATAAGGCAATTCAAATCCTCACTTTCCCTCTTCACTCGTCTTCTTGGTGCCACTTTTCATTTGATAATCTCGCTGCTAAGAATCCCCAAGCTCTCCCACATTAAAACTCTAAACCTTGATTGATAAAGATGGCAGATTCAAGAACTGCAGAGATGACTCTAGCATCCACATTTGATAGAAGAAGAAATAGTGAAGAGTCAAAAGAGATGCATCCACCTCATAAACTAAGGATTCAAAGAATAAGCTTCTTGAGGTAACCTTTCAAAATGATAAACAAAGTTACCATGAGTTTATGAGCAAGTATGATAAAAGAAAAGTATTGAAAGAAAGGTTATTGATTTTGACTTCTTCAGAGAGATGAAGACTGAAGTATGCCATTGGATAAACTTCTAGGGGTGAAATGAATTTATGAGTTGCAAAGACAAGTGTTATTTGAGAATGGTAAAAATACTTCTGTGCAACTATGATCCTAAGTTGAAAAATTCTTGGATTGGAGACAAGGAAATAAATGTCTCTTGAAAGCATCAAAGAATTCTTAAATCTCCCCATGATTAAAATGCAAATATTTGAATGGCCAACACCCAAAAAAGAATTGTTTTCACAACTAACAGGGACAACCATTGGGGATGATGCAAGAAGTCTAAATCCCAAGAATCTAGATGTGAATCTAAGACTTGCACACAATATCCTAAGCAATAATATGTGTCCTAAGATTGGAAGTAGCGATAACATTTTTGAAAGAGATGCAAGGATTCTATGGGCATTGAATCGTTTATCAAGTCAAATCATTAGCAAGATATCCTCTGCCCTATGGAATGATAATGATAAAAATATTAAGAAAGGCAAAAGTAGATTTATCACATTAAGTACCAGATAAATTCAAGTACTCAAACATGGTTGATAAAGTTATTAGTCTTATGTAATAGATAGCTCAAGATTGGAGTGGGGTGGGGGGGGGGTGTAAATTGAGCATATAAAAAATATGGCCCAATAAAAATTAATGAGCTTAGGAGTAGTAATGCAGCACGTATGCAATGTTAATGTCTATTCATTTGATCATAGTGACTGCTTCACTTCCAAATTCAACTTCTCTTAACTATTCTTATTTTTGATAAGTGATTGTGTGTGTAGTGATATGTGAAATGTGACAATAAAACAACTATAAGCAAAGTAACACAATCAAGTAGACAACACATAGCAGTTTTTATAGTGGTTTAGGAACCTCGTCCCTACATCCACTCTTTGAAAAGCACACACTCATTGTGCCTTGGGTTCAACTATATCGCATATGATGGATATACAAAAGTGCACTTAGCACTTTTTCTAAATTTTAGCTCTAGGAGGCATAAACAATGTTCTTAACACTCTTCTGAATTGTAACTCTATGGGGCATAACGTAGTGCTCCCAGTACTCTTCTGGTTTCATGAGCACATCAGGAAACTCACTAATTTCTAAAATTACCAACAAACTTGTTGGTTTTTTAGAGCTCACCAACAACTCATACAATGTGATTTTCTTAAGCTCACCATCAACTCACATAGCTAATTAACAGCACTCATTTTCCCGCATTACATTGCTTCTTTCACTAGGCTAATTTGTACATAGTTTGAACATAGATAAAATAATATCTCATTGAAGCTCCTTAGATATCAATGCCCCAAATGTATGATTAAGATAGAACTTGTAAGTTCATTGTTTATCAGCTTAGTGGAAATTGATTATCTAGGAGGAAGCTTAGTCTGATTGAGAGATTTTACCTATTTAGGCTATATACTTCCTCAACCTTATTCATTGACACTACACTACCTTTATATTGCTTCAGAAATTTTTGCCAGTTGGAGGTAGTTTAGTTTCTTTGAATATTGAAGACCATTCTGATTTCTCCCTTTGAAAAGCTATTTTCTTGATAAACTGGTTTGTAGCTTGAAAGCCTACAGTGCTGTCCTTGAAGAAGATGCCTTTTCGGTTTTAGCAAATATGGATGAAGACTTTTTCTATTCGACTGACTCTTTCATTATTTTGGAAAGACACCCATTAAGCCTGAAGGGATGGAGCCTCTGAAATTGTTACCTTTATCAGAGTGTAGAGTACTTTCCTTTGAATTTCTTTCCATCTTCAGCTAAACTTGATTTGTTTGGTCTACTTAATATAACTTACTTTAAATAAGATCTTGAATGGAGAGTTTAGTCAGTGATGTCTAGTACAAGTGGCTTCTACTCTTCATGATATGCCATATTTTATCTGAGGACTTTGTCCTGTCGAGTCTTCAATTTTTCTCTTGTAAGTAACAGACAAAGTGGCTCTGAGTAGATCTACATAATAGACAACTTCATCTTTGTAATTTTGTTAGAGATCGTTACAGCATTTTAGTTCGTCTTCTACTTTAGCTGTTATAATGTAGAAGCGCAGACGAAGTTCTTCTCCTTACTACTCATCAGATAATGTTCTCTTAGTAGACAAAGTTTGTTTTCACTAGACAAAGTAGCTTTGTCTATTGTAAGTAACAGTTCTTCATAATAGATGAAGTAGCTTTCACTAGACAAAGTTTTGTTTTCATCAGATGAAGTAGCTTTATCTGTTGTAAGTAGCTGATGACTCTTCTTGGCACAGACAAGGATCCTTCCTGATAGGCGAAATGACTTTATCTGTTGTTTGTCTGTTGAAATCTATAGATGAAGTGTGGGCTACATACAAAGTCTTCCAAGTGGTTCTTCAGTTATAATTGATAGACAAAGCTATGACATGCAAACGATGCTATGATGTGCAAACAGATCCCCTTTTGAGTCATTCATATAATGGGTTATGTATTAGAAATAATAGATGTTTAATTGAGGCATAGACAACTCATTTCTTCAGTGGTTGTCTGATAGTTTGTCTATTGCAAGTGGAAGACATTCTTACAGATGAAGATGGCAGACAAATTTGTTCTTCTATAGCTATTGTGTCACTTGTATTGTCTTCTGTATTTTCTATAGAGATTGTAGACAGGTTCCTTGTTCTTCTTCAGTTTCAGATAGACTTTATATGAGAGACAAATGCTTGAATAATTTGACCCTACTTTATCTCTTCATTTGTCTGAGTTTAGCTCCATTTTATCTCTACTCTGCAAACTGAATTCATCTTTATGTTGTGGACAAGTGTAAATTATAGGTAGTTTATTTGACTTGCCTATGGAATGATTTGTCTAAATCTTTCTTAGACAGATGCTCTCAGATACTCACTTTATATGCAGAAGATTTATTTGATCACTCATCGAGGCTTGAACTTTATAGCTACAGATATACTTCACGACTTCTTTCAAAGTTTCAATTATATTTTTTCTGATCATTCTTGTCTTCTTTTCTTCTATGGATTTTTCTTCTGATGTTTTCCGTTGTGTATGTTGTCCACTATATTTGAGTTGCTTCTTTGTATGTTTATATTTATATCTGCAATGCTTGTGAACACAACTATTAGAACTACAAATGTTCACTCATATATTGTTCCTCATCATCAAAACTTGGCTGTTTGCCATCTGCACCATTTGGTTCAACACCGTTTGGGTCAACATTCTCCCCCTTTTTAATAATGACAAAACATTTGAATGAAATACCTTTCAAGAGAGTAAAAATATTCACATGAGATTTATGCATAGATAAATGTATTATGGTTCCCCCTCACTTAGTGCACAGTTTTTAGTTTATCTATCTAGCTTTGGCTTAATGTGCTATATTTGAGTTTTAGCTCATGTGACTCAGCTCCCCCTAAGTAGATCCCATATTTAATCTTTCTTTGTACTATTCTATTTGTAGTGATTGCACTATATTCCCCCCCCCCCCCCCCTCACTTTTTGTCATAATCAAAAAGATAAATCATAAGAAGGAAAATGAATATTTGACATTAGAAGTGATGATAAACAAAAAGAATATGTCCAAAAAATAATCTCATTGATGTGAGAAATATATAGTGGATGACAAAATACATCAATGTTCATAAATAAGACCATAATTTTGAAATGATTTCATTTTTTTATGGGATTTTTACATTAAGGGCCTTTGGGCACGAGGGACAAGTTTAATTCGCCTAATGTAGTCAAGATCCTTTAGTATTAAATGAGGGAGAGATAGTCCTTGATCCTGTGCTTTCTTGTTTATAGCTGTCCATTTTTCATAAAGGGTATGAGTCAACATGAGAGGATCTGCAGCCATTTTAGGATGGACAATGGGTTTGAAGCCTGCTTAATAGTTGTCATCTAAAAGCTCTGGATATGGAGGAGGCTTGTCATGATGAATTTCTTTAGTATTGGCATCTGTTCAATACCTAAGAGTGGCATATGTCATAGAGATTGAGTTGGGGGGAAGAGATTATAAGGCCCTAAAATTTCCAGATATGTGAATTTTAATTTTTTTAATTTTTGCCGGTTCAGCATGGAGTATATTAGAGTATAATTAAAATTTTGAGATATTTATCATGAAAAATTTATGAAGTTGAGTATATTATTAATATAAATATTATAATGAGGTTGGGAATGCATCAAATATTTTAAATAAGTTATTTAATTGAGAGAAGAATGAATTTAAACGGGTGAATAGCAAGGTATGAAACAGAATGTGTATTGCATTAAAATGCCTTATTAAATAGCCATCTTGATCTTGATTAAAACTATATAAGATGAATTTATTTTGTAAATATACAAATATGGAGTTTTATTTCATATGTTGTACTAGAAACCTACAAATTTTAGTGAAAAAATTCCAATAATAATAGGTCTAAAAAAATCCCAAAAGAAAATACCCTGAAATTTGCTGTTGCTTAAGTGTCCATCCTAAAATTGCATCTGATGCTAATGGTGTCCCAATTTTGACCCATAAATTGATTGATTTAAAAAAAGAGGTAAACATACAATATGTAGATATTAAAATTATCTTTCCAATGATATAGAACCATTAAATTTTGAGTTGATATAAGAGAGTTATAGCTAAAAACAATATAATAGTCTCCAAATCAATAGGTGTTACCTTGTGGGGCCCCCAAATCAAATTATAAGTTGAATTAGTAAATTTGGTCAACATAAAAGTTATAGGGATTTGATTATATAAAAAATTAAATAATAATTACCTAATTTGGAATCATAAGAGAGAGTTATGCCCAAATTACTAAAACTATTCTTGAAAAAATAAGTAACTACAAAAGGTGCCATTTGTGGGGCCCAACAACCCAATATAGAGGCTAAATTAGAAAAAGTGAACATTAAAGTTGTAGGAATTGAAGCTATATAAATAATTAAATAAGAATAACTTAATTCAGAATTAATATGAGAAAGTTATGCATAATTTACTATGATTGTGTTTGGTGGTGCAAAAATGAAAATATGTAAAATGCAATGGGATATATTGGGTTGAAAAATCTGATCATTTGGTTCATTATATTATTAGGAATTGCTCATGTATATGTATATGTAAATGAGATATGATATTCATATGATATGTATAGGATTTTCTAACATGAGGGTGACAAGCCGAGTTTGAAAAGATGTTGAGTATGGAGTAGACTATCATGAGGTAAGTAGGCTATGTTTGTTTGACTATGTGATTGGTTGGGGATAATGGTTATCCCACACTTGCTTGGATTATAATGATTTATGAGGATAGTAGTTATCCCATGGTTGATTGTTATGATATGCAACTATTTAAATGTATGGAATAATGATTGTATTAATTTGAATGGATAAGAATGGTGGACTTCCATGAAATTGAGCTTGATATGCATATGCATTGATGTAATATGGTATTACTTGAGATATATGATTATGGTAATAATCTACAAAGACTCGCCCTTGTTTTATTTTTAGCTGGCAGACACTGTCAAGTGAAGCTGATTATGGTAAGAGAGTATAGAAAGCTGTTTTATATTTTTCCTAATGTACTGGGATTGGAATCCCTTATGATGGATATGTATATTGAGATTGAATATTATATTATTTTTAAGATTTCTTATGCTATTGTATTTTTGTATTAAAGATTAATTTATGGGCATGTCATTGTATGTTCATGTATGTGATAGATATTGTATAATGGAGGAGTGGAAAGATATATTTGTTGCCATCATGATGCAGCCGCAATCCTGGGAGGAACCTGTGGAGTGATATGGGTGTGGTGTGGATGAATAGAAGCTTATTGAAGTGTATAAATTCTTGTTTTATGATTTTAATTGAAAATTTGTATCATTATATATGATGAATGTTTGTGACCTAGTTGGACAACCCTATTTTCAAGGGAGATTCTGTCCGAGTTTTGATAAAAATTACGTCAACTAGAAAATGGTGTCAAAGCAACCCTACCCTAAAAGTGAAAAAATTATGGTATGATCATATGTATTTGCAGTATAAAATGGAGTAACAGCACTAGGAGGGTGGGGCGTTATAGAGATGTAGATTCAACTCCTTGAGTGTTGCTTGTTAAGGCCTAGAAACTGAAGTCTTGATCCTTGCAGAAGGTTAAGCACTAGAAGGAGGTTATTATGGGGGAGAATGGAATGGTTCAGAAAGAGAGAGAGCAAGTGTTGTTGGAGGAGATGGTTCAGCAGAAGGAGCAAACATTATAGAAGGAGATGATTCAAAAGAAGTATGAGTTGTAGAAGGAGAGGGTTCAATAGTAGTGGTATTTGGTGATTATTGGGATAATTCATTTAGTATCTTATTAATGATTTTATCTCCATCTGGAAGAGGTTTGGATTTGAAATTTTTGGTTGGACCCTTAATTATTATGATGCTATCAAGATAATCTTGATCTTCAAAGTTTGGAAAAAGAAGATCAAAGAGAGTAAATGATTTATTTTGTGATTGAAGAGTGAAGGAAACTATTTGGTTTATTAATTGTCTATATTCAATTTCTTATAGGGTCATTTTTAATTTTTGATTTTTAGGAATTGAAGAATTATGTTTCAGGAGTTTAGGGCACTTGAATTGATATGATTTAGAGGAGGAGGAATGACTTTTGGTGGAGTGGATTGATTGATGTTTGAAGGAGAGGTAGGTGACTGAGAGATGATTAGAGATAGATGAGAGGATTCTAAAATTTGAAGTTTGAATGATGTGGATTTATTGATAGCCTGTGGAGGTGAGGAAGGATTTTCTTGAGATGAATTTTTCTTTGAGATGGATTTCAAAGATTTAAAGATTTTACTTATTGGAATTATTGACTCAGATATAAAAGACATAGAATTAGACCTAGGAGATTCTACTGGAAGATCTGTGGTTATGTGATGAGTGGGAGATGGAGATTTGTAAGGTGTGTGATGTAGCAAGAGTGGAGTAGGAGAGAGAGGCTGAGTGAATGTTTCTGACTGGTAAGATAGGAGTTGGCTTCTTTTGGACCTTTGATGGATTCCATTAAAGAGAATAAGGTATCCACCTTTTTGTCCAATAAATCCATTTTGATGGTCATGGATGCAACAAACATTTCAATATTTTGAAGCCTGCTCTCAAGATTTTGTGGAATATGTTGAGATGGATGAATAGGTCTAGAAGGGATGGAATTGGATTGTGATATAGAGACTCATGGCCTTGTGGAATTTGCTGGACTGGTTGAAATGAGTGAGTAGGTCTGGAAGGAGATGGAATTGGAATATGGTATGGAGAAGGTTCTGCTGCAACTATTGTTTTTCTTTCCAGTGCCATTGTTTCTTCTACAACTATTGAAAGGGTTTCCTCTCTTCCTTTCCTGACAAACTCCTGTGTTTCTTCTTCATCTTCTTCTCTCAACCATTATGATTTTTTTGTTTGCTCATGTTCTTCACTTCTTGCTTCTTCCTCCTCTTCTTCTTCTCTTCTTCTCTAATCCTTTTTGGTTGTCTTGCCCCTCTGGCTGTCTCAGTAGCTATACAGGTTGATGGTATGGATATTCCCATCCTCTTCAGTGTTACTTCATCAACCATGTCTGAAATTTTGAATACCTCTGGAACTTTATATGATAAATCCACCTTTGCCTTTCTCAATATTTGAGCCATTGCCATTCCATAGGGCAAAGGATGTCTTGGTGATGATTTGACTTGAAAGAGATGTTCAGACATTAGTTTGACAAGATCCAATATCTTCTTATACTTCAATGCTCTAAGAATCTTTGCATCTTTCTAAGAAACATTATTTCTGCTTCCAACCTTAGGATGAATGTTTTTATTTAGGATAAGGTGAGCAAGCCTTAGATTTACATCCAGATGCTTGGTATTTAGAATTATTACATTGTCACCAATAGGTGTTCCTGTTAGTTGTGAGAACAATTATCTTCTGAGTGCTAGCCGTTGAAATGTTTGTTTTTCAACCAAGGGAAGATTCAAACATTCTTTAATATTTTTAGGGGAAAGATCAATCTCCTTGTTTCCAATCCATGATTTTTAAGCTTAGGGCTATAATTGCAGAGAAGTATTTTCACCATTCTAGGATAGCTTTCATCTCTACGACTCATATGATTTTTCCATCCCTGAAAGCTTATCCATTAATAGACTTCCAACTTCATCTTCTTAAAAGTTTCAAAATCAATGGCTCTACCCTTTACTACTTTTCTATTGACAAATTTATTCATGTAATCTTGGTAACTTTAGTAATCATTTCAGAAAGTTACCTCTAGAAATTTATTTTCTTGTACTTCGCTTCTCCATGATGCATGTAGTTCCTCTGACTCCTTTCTACTTCTTTTTCTTCCGGATATGGATACTGGGGTCATCTTTGTAGCTCTTGAGTCCATCATTTTCATTAGTCAAGGTTTTAGGGTTTTGATGTGAAAGAGCTTGGGGTTTTGACACCAAGATGAGCAGAGGAAAATGGTGCCACAAGGAGTGGAGAGGGAAACACTAAGAATTTGAATCACCTTTTTCTAAGGAATACTTTGTCACTTATAGTGAATGGGATAGCTACGTCTGATACAAGGTTAAATAGGGGATTTATGCGGTCGAACCTCAAGAGCATCATACAAATTTGGTGGCTTCAGACAATCCTATAGACAAAGTGGTAGCTTCATTTGTAGGTAGTTATGATATAATAGGATTTTTCAATTGATTTTTGATCTGAGATATATATTATTGTCTGAGAGTATGATAATTATTCACTGATGATTAGAGGACTTTAATCTATGAAGATTTGGGTGATTAATCTCTTTCTATAATGCGCATACATGAAGTAATGAAGAACATAATTTGGATCATGCATAAATGAATCAGAGTGATATTCTTTCAAGTTTGTAGATAACTCAATGTGCATTGCATGACATGCTATTAATTATGAGACATTTTAAAGCTTTAAAGCAAATATAAATTTCTTGAAGATTTGAGATTTTAGATTAGATAGTAACCTCATTTTCTTGCTTGTTTAAGATACTGAAGGATGCTTACTTGATTGTCTTTAGCTCCTTTGGATTTTCCTTAAATGATTCTTCTGACTTCTCTTGTCCCTGCAGCTCCTATATAGAATCAATTGCTTGGGTCCTCTGAACCTTGTTATCAAATAATTTCTCATGACATTTTAATAGAATTACATATAAATATTCTATCAAGTTTAGTGGGAGATAGGAATTTTAAATTTTTAGAATCTACAGCAGATAACATTAATGCATAAAAGTTTTGTAAATAACTCATTCTTGAGCAGGAATGTTGTGGAACGATTTGGCCATGTGAATATCTTCACAAGTTAATTTTTGGTAGTTAAAATTAACTTGTGAAGCCTAATTTGATACCACTTGTTAGTCCTATGTAATAGATAGCTCAAGAGGGGAGGGTGAATTGAGCATATAAAAATTATAGTCAAATAAAAATTAATGAGCTTAGGAGAAGTAGTGTGATACAACATGTACGTAATGTTCATGTCTATTCATTTGATCATAGTGACTACTTCACTTTCAAATTCAATTTCTCTTAACCATTCTTATTTCAGATAAGTGATTGTGTGTGTAGTGATATGTGAAATATGATAATAAAACAACTATAAGCAAAGTAACACAATCAAGCAGACAACACACAATAGTTTTTATAGTGGTTCGGAAACCTCGTCCCTACATCCACTATTACAAGAGCATACACTCATTGTGCCTTGGGTTCTACTATATCCCATATAATGGAAATATAAAAGTACTCCCAACACTTCTTCTAGATTCCAGCTCTAGAGGGCATGAACAATGTTCCCAACACTCTTCTAGATTCTAGCTTTATGGGGTATAAACATAGTGCTCTCAGCACTCTTTTGGTTTCACAAGCTCACTAGGAAACTCACTGGTTTTCAAGATCACCAGCAAACTTGTTAATTTTTCTAAAGCTCACCAACAACTCATACAATATGAGTTTTTTGAGTTCACCACCAATTTACATAGCTAATTAACAACAGCCATTCTTGCACATTACATTGCCTTTATTACAATGCTAATTTGTACATAGTTTGAGCACAGATAAAATGATATCTATTTGAAGCTCATTATATATCAATACTCTAGATTTATGATTAAGATAGAACTTTTAGGCTCATTGTCTATCAGCTCAGTGGAGATTGATTATCTAAGAGGAAGTATAGTTTGATTGAGAGATGTTACTTGTTTAAGCTATATAGTTATTTTTCTCTTAGCTTTCTCAAACTTCTTCATTGATACTACACTACCTTTATATTGCTTCAAAAATTTCTGCCTGTTGGAGGTAGTTTGCTCTCTTTGAATATTGAAGACCATTCTAATTTCTCTTATTGAAAAGCTGTCCTCTTGATAAACTCGTTTGTAGCTGGAAAGCCTCCAGTGTCATCCTTGAAGAAGATGCCTTTTCGGTTTTAGCAAATACTAGAAGAAGACTTTTCTTCTTGACTAACTCTTTCATTATTTTGGAAAGATGCCCATTAAGCCTAAAGGGATGCAACCTCTAAAAATTACAACCTTTATCAGAGTGTAGACTACTTTCCTTTGAATTTCTTTCCATCTCCAGCTAAGCTTGATTTGTGCTGTTTGCTTAATATAATTTGCTTTGAATAAGATCTTGACCAGAGAGTTTAGTCAACAATGTCTGGTACAGGTGGCTTCTACACTTTATGATATGTCATATTTTATCTGAGGACTTTGTCTGATCAACTCTTGGACTTCTCTCTTGTAAGTAATAGAAAAAGTGACTCTGAGTAGGTCCACATAATAGACAACTTCATTTTTGTAATTTTGTTAGAGACCATTATAGCATTTTACTTTGTCTTCTAGTTTTTCTATTGTAAGTGATAGATGAATTGTAAAAGTGCAGATAAAGTTCTTCTCCTTGTTACTCACGAGACGATATTCTCTTAATAGATGAAGTTTATTTACACCAAATGAAGTAGCTTTGTTTGTTGTAAGTAACAGATGACCTTTGTGGTGTGGAGAAAGCTTCTTCATAGTAGACGAAGTGACTTTCACCAGATTGTAAGTAGCTGATGACTCTTCTTGGCACAGATAAAGCTCCCTCTTGATAAATGAAATGACTTTGTCTATTGTTGAAATTTGCAGGTGAAGTTGTGAGCTGCAGACAAAGTTTTCCAAGTGGTCCTTCTGTTATAATTGATAGAAAAAGCTATGATGTGTAGAAGAATCTTCTTTTTAGTCATTCATATGATGGGTTATCTTTTAGAAGCAACAGACAAATTATTAAGGCATAGACGACTCATTTCTTCAGTGGTTGTCTGATGGTTTGTTTGTCGCAAGTGGTAGACAACTCTTGCAAATGAAGATGGCAGACAAAGTTATTCTTTTGTAGCTGCTGTGCCAATTTTACTTTGTCTTCTATATTTTCTGTAGAGATTACACACAAGTTCCTTGTTTTTCTTAAGTTTCAGATAGAGTTTATATGACAGACAAATGCTTGAATAATTTGACTCTACTTTAGCTCTTCATTTGTCTGAGTTCAGCTCTGTTTAATTTCTCTGCTTCTATAAATTGAATTCATCTTTATATTGTGGACAAGTGTAAATTATAAACAGTTTATCTGACTTGCCCATGGAATAATTTGTCTAAATCTTTCTTATACAGATGCTCTCAGATATTGATTTTATTTGTAAAAGATTTATCCGATCATTTATTGAGGCTTGAACTTGATAGCTTTAGATATACTTGATGGCTTCTTTTTAAAGTTTTAGTGTCATTCTTTTTGAGCATTGTTGTCTTCTTTCCTTCAGTATATTTTGCTTTTGATGTTTTCCTTTGTGTACGCTATCCACCATATTTGAGTTACTTCCTTATATGTTTATATTTGTATCTGCAATACTTAGGAGCATAACTATTAGTACTACAAATGTTTCACTCATATGTTATTGCTCATCATCAAAACTTATCTATTTACCATATATACCATTTGGTTTAACAAAAGTGACACTAAAAAAATGGGAATATCCATATCATCAGATGGTACAGTCACTGAGAAAGTAAAAAGGCCAGGACAACCAAAAAGAGTGAGGGAAGAAGAGGACAAAGAAGAAGAAAAAAAAAGTTTGAATCAGTTAGCAAAAGGAGTCAAATCATACATACAAACCAATGAAATAAGAAGAGAAGTTGTCACAGAAAAATTTGTGACTGAAATAATAGATGAGCTGATACAAGATTACTTCTCTGTTGATGAAAAAACAAGAATGGAAAATGAAGATCCTGCACCTTGTGTCAAAACAACAAGAAGGGTAAGAGATGAAGAAGAAAGATTAGTGGACTATATACATTCAACCTCAATAGCAACAGAAGCAAGGGCAACAACTGCATCATCTCCACCTCATAGTCCAAATTCATTCAGACCGACTCATCCATCTCCACCAACTCATCCCACTCTACAAGACCTGGAGAGAAGACTCATCAATATTGAAACATTCTTTTCAGCTCTCAATATTAAGATGATCAAAAACTAAACACACTAATCTTCTTAGCTAAATCTATTAAAGGTTAAATACAATCATCTCAATCCTCTTCACAATTTTCTCCAGTCCATAAACCCAAACCTATTTCACCAATCAAGTCTACCCATTCCTCAACTATACCTTCACTCTCTAACTCTTATCTACCTTCTGTTCACATAACCCATAATTCTTCAACCTCCACATCTTCCTAACTTTCATCTCCATCCGAGTAAGTTGAAACACTCTCTGATTAAGAAATACATCTCACTCAAATTCTTAAATCTATAAAAACCACTTTTAAGAAAAACACTCATCCCTCATCAGTGTTGGTTGCCATAGGATGACTATACCCAAGAGGGGAGGGGTGAATTGGGTATGTAAAAATTCATCACTTAAATCCGATTGAAACATTTTCCTCTTTTTGTGATTGTGATAGTAAGATAAGTAATAAAAGCAGTAAAGTGAACGAAGAATAAAACAAATAATCAAGCACACAAATAACACAATTTTTATAGTGGTTCGGGAACCCCGTCCGTATGTCCACTCTTCTAAGAGCACACATACATTATGCCTTGGGTTCCACTATATCCCATATAGTGGAAATACACAAGTGCTCCTAGCACCCTTCTAGATTTAGTTCTAAGGGGCATAAACATAGTGTTTCCAACATTCTTCTGGTTTCACGAGCTCACCAGGAAACTCATTAGTTTCAAAGATCCTCAGCAAACTTGTTGGTTTTCTAGAGATCACTAATAACTATCTAGTTTTAAGTTTACTAGAAAACTTATACACTTTTACATACTATTTCTCTCAAGCACAGGAGAAGATGAAATCTTTTAGAGCTCTAGTAATACAAAAGGATCTTTCCATAATATAAGGAAAATGGCCATTAAGATTATGAAGTTTTAAGCTCAAGGATAGATAACTGAAAGTTTAAGCTCTTATCCATGGGTAGAAGGATTTACATAAGGTTAAGTGCATCTGAAAAGTATTCCTTCACCACTTTTGATTCATTTCATCTCTTCTCCTTAAATAGTTCTCTTAAAAACTTAACCATTGAAGGAATATGATCTTCATTAAATGCAAAGTTTGAAGAAGACTGTTATGATAATCTCCCATTTGAAAATGCCATCTTCTAATCAATTCCCATATGCTTAGAGCCATTTTGCAGTGCCAACCTTGACATAGTAGAAGGTGAATAACTAGTTTAGGCAATTGATGAATGAGGAGATGCTGTAGCTCTGACTTGATTCACGATTTTGGAAAGAAGACAATAAATTCTAATAGAATCAGTTGCTCTACGTTGACCGGTGCTTTATTGCATTTGTCTGAAGTTAATATCAGACAAAGTCTTTTTCTAGCTAGACATTTTCTTCGTTTCCTACTTTATCCATAGTTGATTCCAGATGAAGTTGGGCTTCTTTATTTTCAGACAAATGATTTTGTGCCCGAAACTTCTTCTTTTATCCACTGCCATTTTATTGTCTCTTTGGATAGTATGAGATTTTGAATAGAGTATTCAAATTGATATCTTTAAGCATATTTTGAAATCTCTATAACTCAAAACTTTTTGAAATGTGGTAGATGGTTAGAGAAAATATTTGCAGTCTTGCACTTGGCAAAATTAAATGGGTTCTTGATGTTTGATTCTTGTTTAGCACTTAGAACTTTCAAGCATTTCATTCTCCTTCAATGGATTGTCTACTTTTACAATCTAGAAAGGTTGTGGACCACTTGGAAGAATATTAATGCAAAATTTAGCTACTGTAGAGTATTGAACTTTTGATATTTGAAAACAACAAATTTTTACTTTAGCATGTTACTGTAGCACATTATTGTAGCACCACTTTGTTTGAAGTAAGTAGTAGATGGATATCTTTGTTTGTTGGTTACTATAGTAGAGTTATTGTAGCAAATCACTATAGCACTGCACTGCTTTGTCTGTTACTTCATCTACTGATCACCTAAAGCTTTGTCTATTGTACTATAGCAAGTTACTATAGCAAATTATTGTAGTACCTCATCACTTTGTCTGTTATTTCATTTGCTGATCACTTGAAGGTTTGTTTGTTTTGTTATAGTAAATTACTAGCAATTCATTTTTTACTTCACCTACTAATTCGAACTTCGTCTTCCACTTTATCTGCTAATTCGTCTAAAGCTTTACTTCATCTTCCACTTTTGACAATTCACTTCATGTTCCACTATTGCAATTCCACTTCATCTGCTATTGAAGCAGTACTGTAGTAAAATTACTATAGTAGTGTACCTACGCTTAGAAATTTCTGATCTTTTGCCACGTTATTAACTTGACATTTTTTATTACAAATCAAAACACATTTATCCATATATAATATACATATGTTAGAGTATAGATAAATCATTCAAGCATAATTTCTTTTTCATGTAAATAATATCTTCTATGACATACACTTATCGAAATATGTTTATCCTCACATGATTTTCACAAGTTTAGAACATGGATATATCACATATTATTTTTCTAATGAAAGATTAAAGTGATAACTTCATAAAGTGTATGATATACCTATGATCCAATATATAATGAACAAGGTTAATGCACTATGGATCATGATGAATTCTTCATTCTCTAAAACAATTTATGAAATATGCTTACATTCAAAAAGTTGCAATAACAATTATTCATCCCAGGCATATTTGTCTTCATTTTGGCTTCCTAGACTAAAATTATCATTAGCATCAAGTCTTAAGATAAGTTTTGTTATCATCAAAATCATAATAATCCCAAAATCTCCCCCTTTTTCATGATGACAAAACTTGAAGACTTGTGACATTTAAAGGTCATGCTAATGATTCAATAGCAAACTCCCCCTATCTAATTAGAATGTGTAATCCTATAGAGTTTGATAAAGATAGGTCATGACATATGATTCTATTCTTTCTTAGATGCAAGTCATGACAAGCATCTTTCCTAATACCATCTATCATCCCAATTTCTTAAACAAGTCTTTCTACACTTTTCTCCCCCTTTTTGTTAGCATCAAAAAGGTGTATGACATCAATGGGATATGTCTCCCCTTTAATAACTAGAAGATAGGATAGGTAAATGCAATTAGGAGCATGGTATGGGATCAATACTTTCATCCAGAATGTTTTGCTATTCTTTGTTATATCAAACCACACAAAGCAGAAACATATAAAGCATAGTCTATTCCTTCCCAAGTCTGCTTTTGCTCTAAACACTCTCCCTTTTTGTATTAAGGTTATGACTCATGAATCTACATATTTCTCTCCTTGTATTATTGAGTTCCTAAATAGTGCACAACCACATTGAATCTTGGTCCTATACAAAGCATAATTAGGAGCATGAGATACGATTAGTTTTCAACATTATGAAGAACAGATTCATGTCATGAACAACATCCAAATTGTAATTGAAGTTTTGAACATATGTAAATATTTTTCAAGCATGCATTAATTCATATATCATTTCAAAGATGCATCAGAATTATAATTCTCATTTAAACACAAAGAACTCGAACTGGCAATTATATTTCACAAAGAAATTGCACAAGAAACTTTACCACATCTTTTCAAGAATGAAAACATCATAATTTTAATCAGATAAGATGACAAACACACATCATTTCAATCATTCAATAGTTATTATGTAACAATGCATGACCCTAGTTGTTGTGTTTGTTTTTCTCATTAGTTTGTAGTTTCTTAATGTTGTTCATTGATGGCAAAACTGAATTTTTCTTAATTCAGATTAGGATTTCTATCATTTTGATCATTAGGTGATGCTTTCTACAACCTAACTTTCCTATGTTCCTTTCTTAAGATGGTAGGCTGAAAAATATAACTATGATGGTAATCTCTTGTTTGCGCCTTTCAAATTGTATATAACTCTCTACAGACAAATCAATAGATAAAATCAATTCATCTGCTATGAAGAAACCTTGTCCACAATATCAAGAGTTGTTTGTAACTTACAACAAACAAACCAATAAAAAAGGTACTTCATTTGGTGAACAATAAGAAAAGAACTTCGCTGCACCTCTATAATTTGTCTGTTACGAAGCACTCTAAATCTCTAAAGAAAGGTGCTCACCATTTCTTAACTTTTTACATAGCACACCTTCATATGATATACATGTAAATTGAACATTTCTTAGGATTTCTCAAGTTCCTCGAATTCACATGCTTAGAAATCAACAACTTTTTAGATATATCTTCAAGAATGTTGATTTCTTCTAACCTAAGCTTTGGATCATCAAAATTAGTTAAATTTTAATGCTTAATCCAATGATGCTTCATGAAAAATACTTATTTAATTCTTCTGAGATCAGATTTGCAAGAAACATCATTATTTCTACTTGTAAGGCATCTCATTATGAAACTTGAATAGACTGGCCAATCCAAAATAGATATCACTTTTCATGCTCACTCAGACCACACTCATTCAATCATCTCTACAAATTCTTAGGCCTTTTGTATGTCATTATATGCTCAATATGTGCTTTTACAAATCTATTCATACCATAATTTATACACCTTATCAATTAAACAAATCATCCAAGAATCATATTTCCATATTCAACATAGGATTTGATAACCAAAGAATTTTATCAATGCAATGTGGCATATTTGGGCAAATTTTGGTACTTCTAAAGTCAGATTAAGAAATTATGTTCAATATAAAATTTTTAGCCTTTGTTCTTATCTTTTCAATGCTTCAAGAATCATATGATTCTATTTTTTTATAAGAAAGTTATGGCTATAACATTGTAGTTATCTCTGGTAGTTGAAACTTAGTTTGAAATTTTACTCTATCAAAAGGTATCACTTTGAGGCCCAATGACTCATAGGAGTTTGATTCAATAAAAGTGATAAACATAACAATTGCATGTCATTAAATTATCTATCTAAGGAATCAAGAATCACTTAATTCTGAGTTCTTATGAGAAAGTTTTGATCAAAATACTAAAGGATTTTTGATGAGAATGCAAAATGTCATATTTTATTCTCCTAATACTTCATCTTTTGCACCTATTTGATTCCTAAATAT
>JAYJMB010000783.1:0-111463 GCA_036873735.1 Pouteria campechiana | reverse complement strand
AATTTGCAAAACTTGTTTATGACTTGAATTAAGCTAATAATATTTTTACTAAGATCTTGTAAGTTAAAAAAAATTTCAGAGGAAGAAATGATGTTGTCTTCATGAGCACTATAATAATTGCTACAATGACTACTCAGTAGCTGCTATCGCAAATTTTGGATGAAGTGGAACTAATTTTAAATGAAGCAAAATGAAATGAGGATGAAGTGCTATAATAGCTACTATAGTGATTTGCTATAACAACCTCAATCAGAAATTTCAGACGAAGCTATTAACTTTGGATGAAGCACTATAATGATTGCTACAGTGATTACCATAGTAATCTTTAGACAAGTGGCCCAACCTTAATATTGTCCAAAATTTAACTTAGGACAAAGCGTTATCTTCACGAATGTTATAGTGACCTGCTATAGTAAAATTTGCTATTTTTAAATGCTCAAAAATTTAATATTCTATAACAACTACATCTTGCAATGTCATATTCCAAATGATCCATAACCTCTTCGGATGATATAGATAGACAACCCATTGAAGAGAAATGAAATGCTTGAGGGTTTCATAAGCTAAACTATTCGGATAAATTCGCAGACATCAAGGCTACTTACTTCGAACAAAGTCGAATCAGATTTCGAACAAAGCTGACATTCAGTTGAACGTTCTAGCATAGCCTAACTCTGTCCAAAATTAACTTCAGACAATGTGAGTCCAAGTCAAAGGACTTCAACTGATCAAAGAAAATGAAAGTGGAGTTTTATCCAAAATTAACTTTAGATAAATAGAATGGAAGCATCATTCATTTGAATCCCATTTCAGTCAATCCATTGCACGAAAACAACAATGACCATCCAAAAACATTAATTGAAGCTTTCTGTTTTTGAGCAACCATCTTCTTCTTTGTCAAGAATGGCTTTACAAACTTTTTAGCAATTTAGAACCTATGGTGCATTCTAATGGGAGAAATTCAAAACGGTCTTCTACACTCAATGTTGCTCACCTACCTCTATTTCTGCATTCCATGAAATCCATCCTTCTCCAATAATCAAGTTTTTGAGAGAGCTACTTAAGGAGATGTTGAGGGACATTTCTAAGAAGGTTGTTTCATTCATATTGAGGATTTCTTTGAGCTTTAACCTTCTCATCCTCAAATAACCAAAGGCCAAAGAGCTTAAACCTTCTTCATTTATTCAAGAGCTTCCGACTTCATATTCTTCATACAAGGCTATCTTCTACAATACAAAAGGGAAGATCTTTTGCACTAAAAAGAGCTACTCAAATCAATCTTCCCCGATGCTCAATAAGAAGCACATTCAAAGTGTAAATCTTCTCTTTCTTTCTTTTGTGTATTCCTTGAGTTGGTAAAGACCAATTTCAAGAAGAGCAAGTGTGTTTGTTATAGAGTGTCTCACAAATAACTTGTTAAGTTTATGCCATCTAGTGCTGATTTAGAAGAGTGCTTGATACATTAGCTTATGCCCCCCTAGAGCTACAATCTAGAAGAGTACAGAGACGCTAAGTTTATGCCCCCTAGAGCTAATCTAGAAGAGTGCTTGATGTACTAGTTTATGCTCCTTGGAGCTAAAATCCAGAAGTGTGTAGAGGCACTAAGTTTATTCTCCTTGGAGTTGATCTAAAAGAGTACTAGGTGCACTATTATATTTTCATTATATGAGATAGTAGAACCCAAGGCACAAGGGTTGTGCTCTTGGAAAAGTACCATAGGGAGGGTTGCCTAAACTACTATAAAAATCGTATCTCTTGTTTGAGTGCTTTACTTTCATTGCACTTTACTGCTTTATTATTTATTTTATATTGCATAGTATAGAAGCACAAAAAGAGGAAAATTAATCTAATAGGGGTTAGGTAATAAATTTTTATAAACTCAATTCATCCCTCCCCTCTTGGGTTAAGCTAACCTATTGGGACTAACGTAAGCTAGTCAAGGAGATAGTACAGGAGTCTATCAAGAAAACAACTACATTAAAAACTCTTTAATTTGAAAAATAGATATCAATAGGTTTGTTGAATGAATTTGGCATTCTACTAGTAACCTTCGAGAAATTCAACTTCAATAGTCTCATATCTTTTGGATTGCAATGATTGACGCATTCATGGATATCGAGGTAGCTGGATAAAACGAACATCTCTCTGAATAACTTCCATATTCACGATTAGATATGAATCTTTCACTTTGCTACATTAAAGAAGTTTATGGTACCGACATCATTGTACTATCCATTTCCTGCTTTCTTATCGCTTTTATGTATTGCTTATTATCTTTTGCCATGTGTGTACAATGGGATAAAATAGTTCAATGATACATGTTATTTCTATCTTTTCATTGAATGATGTGTAATTGGTCATGTTGCCTCTTATCATACATTATTTCTATAGAACACTACTCTTCCCTTTGGGGAGTAATGTAGCCTTTTGTGCTTCATTATGAGTTTGTCCATTTCACTTTGAGATATACTACTGACCTTGAACCGCAACGAGCATGGTGGGTTGTTATTCATCAAGCAAACACTTAAGGTTACTAATTTTGTTCTTTTGTGATATATTTCTAAATATTATGCTAAACAAATTCCTAGTTCAATATTTAAAAAATTATATTTAGAAAAGAAAATATTACAAGTGATAGAACAATATCTTATTCAGTCAGCATATAACCTTGTTTTTGCTTAAAAAATACTCAATAAAAGCTTATATAATATAATTGTTCAGGTGAGAAACTTTCTCGAGCAATTATCTCATAAAATAGTAAAGGAAGAAGGTAAAAAACTAGAAATATAAGAGCAAATCCAGGAACGAAAAAGAGAAGGGAAACCCATGAAGGATAACAAAAAATGGTTGAATTTACCTATTTGGAATTCATTTGACAAAAGTGGATATAACTCCTAATTTCTTTTCTTAAACACTAAAATTTCTTTTGAAAAAGCATTTGAACTAATCAAACTTAATATGAATGGTATAAATTTGACCAAATCTTCCCAGTGGGTGCCACATGAATTAATTCTACATTTGAATTTTGGTGGAATCAGTTCTAAGGGATCAGCCCCTTAAAATTTAGTTCAAATATCAGATATTAACTTAATTAAAGACTAATGTGAGCCGCATACTTTCATGTAATTTTAACTAGCTTCATTGCTTCATACTTTCATCTAATTCAACCTACTTTCAATACCCGTTTTTGACTTGTTCGCAACCCAACAAATGGTTAACCCGCAACCGGACCCAAAATTTATAAATGGGTTTGGTCCAAAATGGACCAGGATTAGGGTTGAATCGAAACCTGACGCAAGCGGACCGGGTGCACCCGTAGATCTGTTTCACACAGGTCCAGCCCGTCCTTGGCTATATAAGCCAGCTCATGAATTGATTTCAACCGCAGACGACTCTTGGCGGCCCGGATTTCCGTACACATGTTCAATCCACATGTCCGCGTCAGCACTAGCACTTTTCCGGCCTGGCCGCTCGCCAGCAGCGTTGTCATGCGCTTATCTCTCTCGATATTGAGGTCTGAATTAGCGATTAACGTGTGGCGCCCGCGCCCAGTGCTTTTCTAATATCAGAAACATTCCACGTAGCAAGCCTTCTTCTCACGCTGCTAAACTCGACATACAGCGAGAGCGCAACAGAGAGAGGGAGAAAGCTGCAAACGCGATGACTCTTCAGTCGGCTTTTTACCCGGTGGGCGTGATTACCTCCTCACTATCATCGCCCACCAAACGTACTCTCCTCCATCCTATCCGTGCTCAAGGTATCTAAATCTCACTTTCTCGTCATGGAAAATGTATAACATTCTAAAATCTGTAAAAGATGATTGAATTCCAAACAAGTTGAGATTGGTAGATGGAGTACTTATGGCTTTAACTGATCTGAATGATTCTGACGATTTAAAGGCCCTTGGAGAGAGAATCTCTGCCAAGTGTTTGTTCTTTCGCATGCGCAAATATTTGGTTTGGAATCCTTAGGTGAGGTGAGGTCTCCTTGGGTTGGTGTCTATTTCAGAAAAACAAAGGAATAATGGTTGTTAGTGCCTGGAAGAATTGAGGGGTATTGCGGAATTTATTCTGTTGTGGTGTGACTATCGGAGACATTTCTATGGGGCCCAGTTAAGAACGGTGGAGTGGTTTTAGGAGGGAGACTGTGGCAATGGATTGGGCTTTGAGGTCTTTTGGGAATACCAGATTGGGGATTGGGTTTTGCTTGGCAATTGCAACCTGCTTTATTTTGGGAATAAGAGGAGGATGGACTGGAGAAGAAAAAGGGGGACATGGTCCAAAACAAGAAGATCTGTTTGTGCAGGATAACAAGTATCCCAGCATAACTTCTACGCATCCTAAACCTTTTGTTTCATTGGAATCAGAGACAGAGACATAATCCCATAATGAAGTTCGTTCCTAATTACCAAGAAACCAACAGGGGCTGCTTGATCACTCTTGGACATGGTATTGGCTTCAGTTCTCTTTTGTTGATATGGGTATGATGGGAAGTATGACTGCTTTTAATACCCATTTTGAATGGCTATATGTTCTGGGTTTTGGAAGAAAAGGTTTCTGTGCATCATGCTATGATTTATATCAAAATAAACCATTTCTGACAGAGTTCCTAAAGCTATCTTTTGAATATTTTGTTCTTGATGAGATAGTGATGCAGATCAATTCTTCTAGTCTTGCGCTTTAAAGAAAAACAACAATAATTAAATTCAGTAGATGCTGACAATAATTACTAGCAGTTTATTCAAAATTGAAATGTTTGAGCTGAGTTTGAATGTCAAGCTCAATCGTAGTTTGCAATCATGGATTTTGTGCTTGAACTCTAGTCGAGCCAAGCCCAAGGCTAGAGCTATTAATATAACAGTTCAAGTATTTTGAAATGTGTGCAAGAATCAGTAAGGAAATAGGAAGTGACATTTCCTATCATTCTGAGAGTGGGCAGAGTTTCCTGCTTGGCGAAACTACCATGAAAATTTATTCCCTATAATTCAGAGGGCGGAAAAAAGTCTCCTACTTGGTGAATCTCCCATGAAATTTTAGGCTTCCTTCAGTCTTTCACACGAGCCACTCAGACTCTTTTCTTCTTCTTATTCTTTGCTTGGATCTTGAGTCTCTAACTTAGGCTTGATACTAGTATCAAACATTGGAGTATCATCAACTGTTGATTATAATGACCAGTTCATTTGACAAAGAATGATCGCTTCATCTGACAAAAAAAGATGAGATTTATATTTTCACTGATAAAACTATTATTAGCTATGGTATGCAATACTGCATAGGATATCTAGTTAAATGAAAGAGTTTAGGAGAGAGTCATGCTAGCTATTAGCATGTCAATACCTAGTGAAAGTTTGTGTAGGGATTGAGAAATTCTACAAAGAAGGTGCATTGAGGGTTTCTTCAGGTCGGGTGGGGAAAATTGTGGCACACGATCATTCAGTGAGTTTAGGCTTCCATTCTGGTCTCTTCCTGATTAAAGATTTTGAAGAAACAATGTAAAGACTTGTACAGAACTTTTGAATTTCTCCAGACAGGGCAGGAAGCTTATTTAGCTGGAGTAGCATAGATATTTCTAGAAAATTTGTAGTGAATTTGACACGTCTTGATATATATTGTACATGTGTACATTCCAGAGTCACAAAACTCCATGAAGGGGAGAAGGCCTGATTTGTAAAGTACCTAAAGTAGTAGGTTCTTAAATTCTATGCAATACAAGATTTCTTGCCTTCTAGCATTTGCATTCTTTTCTGATCTCATTCATTCTTTCTTTATAGCTTAGGTAGTTCTTGGCATAGAGTTTGACTCTTTTAGGACTGTACTCATGTACTGTAAAAAGAGTGATGCATTTTTAGTGGTTAGGGAAGCGCTAAGATTGTAATGTGGAGCTTGGCTTTTGTGCTTGGTCTTGAGCTTGACCTTGTGATTCATTAAGCAAAGCCAAGCTAGTTACGTAGCTTGGCATTTGTAGAGGCTAATGATCTTTGTGCTTTCCTATTTGCTTTTTTGGGAAGTGTTGAAGGGAAGACATGTCGAACATTTTAAGAGTGAAAATTCTGTACTGTGATTCTGGTAAGTGACATTATTTAATTGCCCAATACTATTCTCCTAAGCCATTCGGAGTTGGTTTTCAGGCCTTGGAAGTGTGGCCTATTAGTTCTATTAAATCGTTAGTTGGTGCAATGTTAGCTGAAAGCATGCCACATGCCATCATCAATTGGTTCAAGGGATGTGCAAGGGTGATCTTGAATTTCCTGGGGCTGGATTATAATATGTTATCATAGCATGAATCATTTTTCATGAGAATTATCATGGATCTGCCAATGGTGGCTGAGTTGTGGGGTTTGTTTGATGGTCTAAGATTATGAGCTGGGAAAAGATTAATGCAGTCTCAGTGGAAAGTGGAGAGTGACTCTCTTAAATTGCTGTCAATCATCTTGCATAAAGGTTTGTGTTCCTTGGTGGTTGGTTGTTGGTGAGACAAGGTCAAGTAGTTGTCACATTAAAAGTGTTTTGCTGTTTCATATATATATATATGTATATATATATCTCAATAAAATAAGCTATGTGTAGATCTCCTTGTAATTGTGACATCATCTTCCTTACTTTCTCATGTTCATGAGAACATGTCTTGCTTTATTCTGCCTTCGATTTGTATACGCAAATATCTTAACTGATATTATTCCAATCAGTTTCTGTTTCTGTTTTCTAGATTAGTTGGCATGTCTCCTGTCTTTGAAAATTGTACGTAATCTTCCCTTTTTACTTCACCTTCAAATGACAACCAAACCTGTGTAGTTCATGTTCTACATTGCACATGATCAAGATATCCATCACATAATTTCCATACTCCACTGCCAACCACAAACTTTCAAGCCATCATGTCTCCCTGCCAAAGAGAGAGAGAATCTTCTCGTTACTCATTCTAATTTCATGATGACTTGAAAGTTTGCGGTGGCAGTGGATTATGGAAATTATGTGATGGATATCTTGATCATGTGCAATGAAGAGTACGACTCGTACAGGTTTGGTTGTCATTTGAAAGTAAAGAGAAAAGTAACTACAATTTTCCTGAGTTGAAGGCTTTTAATTCCAAAATGTCAATTGGAAAGCCCAAGAGGATGTGGTTTTAGTGTTAAGAAATGGCTTGAGGACAACCTATCAAAGCAAGGATTTGGTGCATGGTAGAGTTACATGATGTGGTCGATCTATGCATTTGGTAGAGTTACATTGTGTGATGGATCTATGCAGCTGACACATGGAATGGATGATCAGTTCTTGATTGTCATTGGAGGCTACCCATCTTAAGCTTCATCATCATTTTGTTCGGTTTCCTTTTCCCACCACTCTTTCATTGAAGCCCTGGATTAATAATGTTCTAATTGTTAATGTTCTCTTCAATAACATGCTGAATGTGGTTTTTTCATGATGTGTTTAGTTGAACCTTCAGAGAAGTCTGTTGAGATTATGAGGAAGTTCTCAGAGCAGTATGCACGTCGCTCAGGAACATATTTCTGTGTTGACAAGACAGTCACCTCTGTTGTAATCAAGGTAGATGCCTTCTGATTAGTTTAAAATTCTTGCTATTGACAGAATTGCTTTATATGATGGTTAGGCAGTTTGAACTCATTTGAATTTCTGATTTTTGCTCAATAATTTTTTTAATGAATCGGAATATATTCATCTTAGTTTCCTTAGTGCATCGTATCACCGCAGATGAAAGAAGGGGCAGGAAAATCTTGTGAATTCACAGCATAATGTTTTCTCTATCTTTTCAATATTTCCCATTATTCAATCAGTTAATGTTTTCTTTTCATTTTTTTTCGCTTTCTGCAAGAATCGTATCTGAGCTTGTGAAACATGGTATTTGTTCCATTCAAAATTTAGTTGAACTACTGGCAACTTTTTCACGGGCGTTATTCCCCCACATATGGTGCTAGTATTTATACCTAGCAGTTGTTCTGTATTAAACTAGATTTTCTTTTCATGGCTATGATCAGTGTTGTGCTATAGTTTGGTACTCTTTCTTGCTTCCCTTTTTGTCTGTTGTGCTACAGTCTAATTTTTATCAAGATTAGGCCATTCAGTCAAGCACTTGGAAGAGAACTGCCTTCAGTTTCATGATGGAATGTGATATAATACCTATCCATTAGGATTTGTTTGGATTGATGCAAAAAATGGTATAGAAAAGAATGAATGTAAAATTGGATGAAATGGGAAAAAATACAAAATGGCATGATGACTATGGAAAATAGCTTAAGACAAATTAGTATAATGGAATAAAGACAATATAACATGATAATGGTAAAAAAGTAAGTTACTGAGTGGAAAAGATAAGTTAATTTATTTTATTTTTAAAGGGTGCATTAGGGAATAAGGAAAAGAGGTGGGAAAAAAAGAATATGGAAAAGTGAGGGAAATGATGTGACATAATAGGGTAATGATTAGAAATAGAGTAAATAAAGATAAAATTATTAGGCTTTTTATATGAAAAGATGAGAAATAATAATTAAAAATATAATTAATGATGAAGAAAAATTGGTTTGTTTGGTAGTTAAAATGTCAAATCACATCAAAAGATATGAAAAAGGTGGTGGACAAGAGTTGAAAAGTTTTCCACCCTCTTTTCCTCTTTACCAAACCACCCTAATAGTGCAAGGGAAGAAAGACAAGATGACATGATAATTGTAGAAAGGTAATTTACTGAGTGGAAAAGATAGGCATTTTTGTGTGTGTGTGTGCAGGCGCGCGTGTGAAGTATATCGGGATAAGGATGGAAAAGATAAGGATAATAGTTGGAGAACTATGAATACTAACGGAAAACAGAGATGTAGATGTTGAAATCAAGGAGGATAACATACCTGTTGCAGTGGAAGCCATTGCAAAGGAATTCCTCTAAAGATGAAGAGCAGATTTCAAATTCCTTTAAAGATGAAGAGCAAATTTCCTTCAACCTAAGAGCACCTGATGATAGGATATTTCGTTCGGGAGTTTTCACGCATGGATAGCTTCGCTGAAGGGATTTAAAATCCTTTTATAGAAAACCCTAATGTAGCTTCCCACCTATCATAGGAAACTACGTACGTAAATATGAAGTGGGAAAGGCCATATGTATAAGGGTAGTTTGGGCGTCGTATTACGTTGTATTATGTATATGCGTATTCCAACAATCTTTCACTTGGATGCATACCACTTAGCATGCAAACACAATATTTGCATTAGATAAAATTAACAATGTGAGTCTTGACGATTATACATCATTTCATGACACACTTTCTTCCAAGCATTACTATACTGAAAAATACTATATAATTGAATCTCATAAAAGGTTTATTTTCTCAAATAAGCAAGCAAATCAATCTCAAATGTGATTACAAAAAAATATTGCTTTTGATCCGAAACAAATGCCCAAATAGACTACTGCTAAATATTCACAAAAATTCAAAATTGCGCACACATATGGAATAAATGCAGTATTAATCAAATATTAGAAACTTAAATTTAACTCAAATGTCATAAACGTGTCTTACAACAATTCAATTAATCCCATACGAGTCACATGATCACCAAAAATATTAATGGTAAGAGCCTTAGTCAACGAATTAGCTAGCATTAAATCCGTTCCAATATGCTTCACAGACACTTTACGTTTTTAAATTCTCTCACAATTAATCCTATACTTCATTTTGAAGTATTTGTTGTTGCTTGTAATCCTGTTTGTGTTTCACAATAGCACTGCAGAAGAGTTATCACAATAAATTCGCTTTGGCCTAGATATAGACTCCGTGATTCTAAGCCTCTTGATGAATTTTCTCATCCAAATAGCCTGGTTTGTTGTCTCATAACAAGCAATGTACTTAGCATAACACGTAGAAGAAGCAACATGCTGTTGTTTTTCACTCTTCCATGACATAGCACCCCTAGCCATCATAAAAATATAACCAGTGGTCGATTTTGTAGAATTGGTACATCCAACAAAATCTGCATCAGAATAGCCAATAACTTCAAGGCTATCAGAACGCCAATAAGTGAGCATGATGTCTTTTGTGCCTTGCAAATATTTGGGTACCCTTTTTCCAGCTTGCTAGTGCGTCATTCCATGATTACACTGAAATCTTTCTAGAAGACTTGTGACAAATGATATATTTGGCCTTGTGCACGTTTGTGCATACATTAAGCTCCTGACCAATGACGCATAAGGAAACTCAGTCGTAAGTTTCTTTTCTAGATCATTTTTGGGACATTGATCAGTAGATAACACTGCTTCTTTCGCAATGGGTGAATTATATGGTGAACAAATTTTCTTACCAAATCTCTCTAAAGCCTTAAGGATATAAGCCTTTTGGGATAATTCGAGCAATCTCTATTCTTTATCTCTATGGATTTCAATCCCAAGCACATATGAGGCTTCTTTTGTATCCTTCATCTCAAAGTTCTTTGAGAGAAACTGTTTTGTCTCATAAAGCAAACCTTTATCATTGCTAGCAAGCTAAATATCATCCACATACAAAATGAGGATGATAAATTTACTCCCACTCAACTTGAGATATATGCAATGGTCTTTTGCATTTTCTTCAAACCCAAATGAAGTCACAATGTTATGAAATTTCTTATACAATTGCTGGGAGGCTTGCTTCAATCCATAAATAGATTTATTGAGCTTACACACCAAATGATCATTTTCCTTTGCAGTAAAATCCTTTGGTTGCTTCATGTAGACATTCTCTGCTGGTTTACCATTTAAGAAAGCCGTTTTGACATCCATCTGATGCAACTCCAAGTCATAATGAACTACCATAGCCATGATAATTCTGAAAGTCTTTCATTGAGATAGGAGAATATGTTTCATGAAAGTCAATACCTTGTTGTATAAATCCTTTGACAACTAGTCGGGCCTTATATTTATTTATATTGCCTTTGGAGTTCTTTTTGGTTTTAAAAACCCATTTACACCCAACGGGCTTAACTCTTTTAGGTAACTCTAGAAGGTTCGATACACCATTAGCTGCCATGGAATCAAGTTCTTTTCTCATGGCATTCAACCATTTTTCAGAATTATCATCTCTCATGGTTTATTCATAACTCGAAGGATCATGGTCATAAAGCATATATACTACATAGTCATTAGGGATTGCAGTCTTTTTGAGTCTCATGGATCTCCTTAACATATTTTCAACCGAAGGCTGTGGTTCAGGAATATCCATCTCGACGAGCTCTGGATCATTGCGTTCCTCTTCAGTAGGTTTTGTCTCAACTGGCTGATTTTGCACTACAGAATGTGGTACAAAATCAAGCAGAGGTTCTACAAATGGGTTAGAATTTATATCTTGTACAGATGAAGTTTTCTCATTATGTAAATCAATAGTTCGGGATGGACCAGTCTCACTAGACTCAATATCCTCAAGAAATTTTGCATTCCTTGCCTCAATAATGACTGATGTACGTGTAGGACAATAAAATCGGAAGCCTTTTGACATTTTAGGATACCCAACAAAATGACAACTTATTGTCCTAGGGTCTAACTTTCCCTTATGGGGGTTATACGATCTAGCTTTTGCCACACACCCTCACACATGAAAATGTGCAAGGCTGGGTTTCCTACCAAACCATAGCTAAAAAAGAGTTTCGGTAATGGCTTTTGTAGGAACTCTATTCAAAATATATGCATAAGTTTTTAGAGCCTCACTCTAGAGAGAGTGACAATGATGTCTGACTCATCATACTTCTTACCATTTCCATAAGCATCTTATTTCACCTTTCGGCTACTCCATTCTGTCATGGTTCCTCTGGTATTACATACTGAGGTACAATACCTTGATTTTTAAGGAACCTCGTAAATGGACATGGTTTTTATACTATACCAATATATCTGCCATAAAATTCTCCACCACGATCTGATCTCACAATTTTAATTTTCTTACCTGTCCGTCTTTCTACCTCTAATTAATAAGCTTTAAAAGCATCAATTGCTTGGACATTATCAGATAAAAGATATAAGTATATAAATCGATAGAAATCATCTATGAATTTTATGAAAGATGTCTGGCTATCTAAAGTTGAAATACGCAGTGTTTCACAAATATCCGTGTGCATTAATTCTAGAATTTCTTTGGCAATTATGACACTTTTATTAATCTTAGTGGTTAGCTTACCCTTAATGCAATCCACACAAGTTCCAAAGTAAAATCAATATTTTTAAGGATCTTTTCATTTATTAATCTTTGGACTTGCATAATGGAGATATGCCCTAGTCTCCGGTGCCAAAGAATTGATGATTTTTCATTCAAACATGCTCGTTTAGTTCCAACATTCACATTACTTGGTCCAATTACATCACTGTGCAACACAGAAGAAGCATCCATATGCATATTCAAAGCATACATACCATTTATTAAAATACCAGTACCAACTAAAATAGATAATTTCATAATGTTCAATTTATTCGAAAAGAAATTAAACTGATATCTTTTACAAGTAAGACGTGACACAGATATCAAACTTCTAGTAAAATTTGGCACATAGAGGGTATCTTCAAGGTCTAAAATATGGCCTGTGGGGAGAACTAATCTAAATATTCCCACAAACTCTACAGTTGAGCGCATCCCATTCCCAAAATAGATGTATTGCTCATTGTGGTTTAGCTTCCTCCCATTTATTAATCCCTGCATGGAATTGAAAATGTGATTGGTAGAACCAGAGTTAATCCACCAATTATTAGAGCTCTCAACTAAATGAGATTCTAGTGAAACAAAAGTGTAATTACCTTTCTTTTGAAGCCAGGTGGTGAACTTTTCACAATCTTTTTTGAAATGCTTAGGTCTTTTACAGAAGCGACATATCTAAACACCCTTTTTCTTGCCTTCGAATTTACACTTTCCCTTTCCCTTTTCTAAATCATTTCCATTACTAGTGCCAAAACCATTTTCATTCTTAGTGGAGACTGTATAAGCAAAATCTAGTGTTCCCCTTTTCAACCTATCTTCCTCCTATACCAACTTGGCCAAGAGTTCATTGAATGATTATTCTGCATTGTTGGTGTTAAAGGATATCACAAATGGTTCATATTAGCTAAGAAGAGAATGAAACACAAAATGAGACAAAAATGAATCGGATATTTCAAGGCCTCGTTTCTGCATGCGAGAAGCTAAATCCCGCATCTCAAGAATGTGATTACGAATTTCACTAGTTCTATTGTATTTCATTGCTATTAGCTTAGAAAAGAGAGAACTTGCCATAGCTCTATTAGTGGAGATATGTTGATCTTCTAGTGATTTTAAAAGTTCTCTTGCTGTCTTACATTCAGGTATGACACCTCTTATAGTAGGAGCAATCTTGGAGAGAATCAATATCTGACATTAATGATCTAATCTCTCCCACTTTTCCCATTGTTTCCTTTGAGCAGGTGTGCTATCTGGAGTGGGAGCAGGCGGTATCTTCATACGGAGACAAAGATCAAGATCTATATACCCCAATGAAAAGCTAATCTGATCTCGCCATTTACGGAAATTGTCTCCTTCCAACATGGGGATAGTCATCATTACATTCATACCAGCTAATCATAGCAATAAAGCAATAGAATAAATAAATAAACTTCCATAAATCACAAATACCAGGCAAATAATAATCATATATTAACCAATACTTTTCTTATAAATAATACATTTGTATCTCCTATACCTATCGGGTGATTAGGAAAGACACAATATGTTAATTAAAGAAAACACCTCTTCATATTGACATCTATATTAAGCTAGGGAGTCCTATGGGATACAACCACTAAACTAATATATTGGTTACTAACTGGTAGTCTCAATGGATATACGGTTCCAATTTTGCAATTTTCTCACATAGGGTTAAGGCAAAAATATGGTAATAATAAACTCTTTTCAATTGCCATATAATTTTAGGCTGTTATGGCTACACCTAAAATACACAAAAATAATCAAATTATAATATTCTAGATCAGTCTAATTGAGCTTTTTTTCTCATCAAAACATTAGATTTTCATCGTCTACTATGGTTATATTTAGATGAAAAATAAAATTTATTTGATTAAATTTGCTATAAATTGGGGTTGTCATCACAATAACCAATATAAAAAATGCAATAAATTCACAAATTATGCATTATCAAAAACACATATGAAATGTTAATTTAATAAAAATTATGCATATTTAATAAAAATTAAATAGCATAAAAAATAGAAAATTAGTATTTAGAACTCACTAATGACAAAAGTAATCCAAAAAATGAATCCAAAACGTCGAAAAACCTAAAAACTGACATTTTGCATGAAATTGGGATCCATCGGTAGACCTTTCTGTTGGCCATTGTCGGATGACAACCAATGTTGGTCGTCCATCCCACGGGCCTGGGTAGACCGCCCACATAGCATGGGCATGTTCGCCTGGGCCCGAGGCGAGATGGGCTGTGGGTTGAGATAGGCCTACACGCATGAGACAGTCCGGTGCCCAATTTACAAATCTGCATTTGTGCACTAGTCTGGGCCTTGGCAGAGTATGGGCTTGCGTAAATTGGGCCATCTTTAAAAGCCTGTGGAAAGGCCTATCAACAGGGCTCGTCCACTTGTCAACAGCAGCGGAAATTATGTTATTGCCTTCAGTCTGGAATTTTTACAGATAAGTCCTCGTTTGTCTTTCTTCTTTGGGTGGCAGTGGGAGGAAAAAATTCTAAAATTTTAAAATTCAATTATTTTATCATTTTAAATCCATTTTTTGCATATAATACATCAATGGATTCAGTACGAAGAGCTATACAAGATGGTAGAAATAGATCTTTGATTTGTTTGAGTGTTGGAAAAACGTCATTATAAAAAAGAAATAGAAAAATCACAATCCAACCCTTAAATTGGGAATCCAACGATCCGAAACAATCAAATAACCTATGCTCTAATACCACTATTGAAATGAAGGAGGATAACATACTTGTTGCAGCAAAAGCCATTGCAAAGGAATTCCTTTAAAGATGAAGAGCAGATTTCCTTCAACCCAAGAGCACCCGATGATAGGAGATTTCGTCTGGGAGTTTTCAGGCATGGATAGCTCTATTTAAGGGATCTAAAACCCTTTTATATAAAAACCCTAATGTAGCTTCCCACCTATTATAGGAAACTATGTACGCAAATATGAAGTGGGAAAGGCCATATGCATAAGGGCAGTGTGGCTGTCGTATTATACTATATTACGCATACGTGTATTACAACAGTAGATAGAGTGTTTACCATATTTAGATTGAGCGCTTACTTAAGAAAGTGCAGAATTATCTGAGTAGGTTCAAATGTATATAGAAATTCTTTGAATAGGTTACTACATAACCGTAAAAGTTAATATCCTTTGTGATGTCTTTTGATTGGAAATGCAACTTAGGTAAGTGAAGGGCCTAGATGCTAGAGTGATTGCTTCACCATGTTCTTTTATGCTGTTGAGGTTTCCCTTGTGAAATATCGTCCATGGAACATTTATTCTTGATCATTTGTTTCCTTGGAGTTTATTCAAGGCCTTTCATTTACTTTGACAGATTTTATTAGAGTGTAATAGAATTTTCATGACAATGGATCTTTGATCTAAGGAAAATGTTTTAAAAGTTCAATCCCACATTTCCACCTGAATGCAAAAGGCTCTAGTATTTTAGTAGAGGACAACAAAGTCAGACGTTCTTGTGCAATTTTAAGTATCATTTTCATTAGGGGTATGACATCATCAAGGATGGGAATTAATACACTAAATTGTCTAAGTTCTCTTTGATTGTGGAAAATGTTGGGAAACATTGGAGTCCATCAAATGAAACTTTCAAAAAGGGAAGATAGAACTTTAGAACCAAAATGCACTTGGAAATTAAGAAGGCAAAATGATTTATCGCCTAGATACAAAATAGTTATTAAGCCTAAAGGGTGTGAATATATTTGGAAAAGAATTGTGAACAAAGAAAACAAATAAGATCACATAAACCTAACACATTTCACATAGCTGACCTTGTTACGTAAATTTAAAGTGGTTCGATTGGGAATAGAGCAAGCAGATCAGGTGCGATGCTTGTAAGAGGTAAGTAAGAAGAGATATTCAGTTTAAGTAAGAAGAGATATTCAGTTTCATGAGGTGGTGACAAGTGAAGCTATTTGGTGTGAGTTTATCATGTAAGGAGGATGTTCTTGGGATCACAAGCTGTTTCTATGATGAATTGTAAGACAGTTCTTTGTTGAGATCACAAATGTAAGTTGCATCAAGAATGACTTTTGCAGATCAAGGGAGGATTGCATCATCAAAGCATTGTGAGAACCTTATTGAGTAGATGCAGTGAGATCATACTATGTAGGATGGCATGTACAGTAGGCAATGACTGCCAAATAGTCAAGAGAGCTTGTTGACTGCTTGAATAGGACATAGTGTTCAATGTTGGATTGGAATGAAGTGACTGTGAAGAGGGCTATCACTGACACCTATGTCATATGATGTGCATATGTGGAAGTCTTGGATCGGATCTAGCTAAGGTTGTTAACTAATTCCCTCATGTGGGATAGTGGGACTAATGTAAGACAAGATGCTCTAAATCAACGAAAAGGGGAAGACTTTCGAAGAAATAGAAATATTCTCTCAATAGGGAAAAAGGGGATGAAAGGGGAGAAACAATAAATGAATTAGAAGAAAGAATAAAAAAGAAACAGAAGCTAAAAGTTTCATAAACTCTCAATCACTCATCAACCATAAAGCTGTCTAAACATCCTACAAAATAATCTATTTATAGAACATAAATGAAACCCAACACAACCCTAATATATTGAGTATAAATAAATTCCTAAATAAACAAACAAAATTTTTAATCCTAATCATTCATCAAGTTGATCTATGTGCTAATCACTTGATGCACATATCAAATCCCAAAAATAAATCAAGTATCCAGAAATCCTAAATAAGAAATTCCTAATAAGAAATCAACTCTAATTTATGCATGGCCTCTTTACACTTTGCGTCAGGGATGCATGGCATATTGCATAGGAGCAGATGTCATGTGGGGGCTTGTGAGCAAGGCAAGTTTTGGTACACTTGGTCTTTGCATGGTAGCACTGCCTTCTTAATAATAATATTGGAAATAGAAGGTTTTCTTGTAAGGTCTTGTATTGCTTTGCTTCCATTATCTACGCTTAATTTCAGTTATTGTTTCTTTTAGCTCTGCTATGTGGCTTAAGGTTAATAATGCATGAAATCCTTAGGTTAATTACATGGTTTTATACTATAGAGAGTCCACACCCATGACATCCCTATAATGGTGATATAGATAATATTAATAGGATGCATGGAGCTGTCTGGTGATGGTGGTGTTGGTAGCAATGTCATAGGTATCTGATTATAATTATGTGATGTTGGTGGTGAAATAGACCCCTGGAATTAATTATAATGAGGTGAGTAAATCTGTGGTGGCAGCATTGAAGTAGGAATGCTTGTGTATTCTGGTTGGTCATAATAATTTGAGTATAAACTGCTTTATATGTAGTTAATCTAGTCATTATGATTAGGAATAGTCCAATGCAGATGATTATTTAAAGAGCATTCTTATGAAAAGACAAAATATGGAGTCGCTGAAATAAAAAAACAGTAGCTCTTGCAATATCATTGATAATCTGCACATTCTGATTGTTTCTAAAAGGTTGATTAGGAAAAGTGATGCTTGCCACTAATTAAATTGCCTTGGGCAATCTATACAAGTCTCATTAAGCGACTTTGATGATGGGCATAGGTAAAAGTATGAGAAAATAGATATGGTGAAGCTCAGTGGTATAATTGTGATTTTTGCATTCTAGGATTTTGTACGGTAGGTGTTGGGCATATTGGAACCCATTTATGGAGCTCTAAGGACGGGAGGTAATGAAATATATTCATCTATTGTTTTCATGTACAAGTCTATCCAATAGAACTTATGTAAGGGTGGACAATGGGTGTTTCAGATTATCAAGGAGGTGATGAGAGGGTATTCTCCATCATTTCTTATATGTAGTTGCTGAGATTCCTTCTTTGTAAATTTTTAGATTGATAATTTGACTTTTTTTTTTAATAAAATAAGGGCATACCTAGTGCACCTTGCTAATGTGAGGCTCGGGGAAGGCAAGATGTACACAACCTTACCTCTATTTTTGGGAGAGGTTATTTCCATGATTCAAACTTGTGCCACCAAAAACATAGGTGAAGAGCCTTATTGCCGTGCCAGGTGATTCCCATGTTGTAATAAAATAACTGAATTGTTTAATTTTATATTTTATTTTTTGAAAGTATCACTAAGATCATTGTTTTAGAGGGGATATGCAGTTGAGTAAAGAGTTATTTGAGATTTTTAAGTAGTTACTAGTTAGTCCTTGAAAATCTTAAGGTTTGTAACTTTGGGAATGAGGAAATCATCTGCAACTTAATATATTCAGTTATATGGTCTTCATTTAAGGAATGGGTTATTTATGGAAAACCTTTCTTTTCCCTCTATATGTCAACAATCAATGCATTTCTGTGAAGTATGAGGTTTATTTGGAAAGCAAGTTGGAATTAAATTGTGGAGTAATTCCATGCCTTGTAAATAAAGATGATAGTTAACATTATAGATTGCTTTGTTATGTAACTATAAAATGTTAAGTTTTTAAAATAATTTTGTTTGCAAGTGAATGACATAATTTATATATCACGAACACCCAAACCGTTAGGTTAGTGGCTATGAAGGAAGGTACTGAGTCAAATAGTGTCATTATCACTGTACGAATGCAATTGGAGTACTTCCTCTCTCATCCACACACAGAAAAAGAACAGACTTGGTTACAAGGGGCTTCAAAACTTGGTTTTCTACCATTAAAATATCAAGCTTCAAGAAAAAGAGTATTATAGGACAGAGATAATGGGCCTGAAGAGTTGTTGGATTTGATGACAATAAGTTACAATGATTAATTGGACATAAAAGAAGAAAGAGGATGGATCCCTTTTATGAGTGGCTACCGTATAAACTTAGATAAAATGGGTGGGAGCCAATGTTAGTTGTTGCCATTTAGGCTTGTGAACAATTGGTGGAATGTGTTGAGGGTTTTAGAGTGAGAGAGGGCTTTGCAAGAAGAATTTAATCCATTGACAAAAACTTAGTAGTTGCATGGTGGATCTTCAACATTATGGGAGACATGGAGCTCATCTTTATCACAAAAAATAAAAAGTGGAGTTGGGTTTGACGATGATAGTTCGCTATGAATTATACCGCGAGTGCATGGCGCCAAGTTTTATAGTATAGTAGTAAGAAAGTATCGTCTCAGGGATTGTGTATTCCAATTGATCACTATCTATTGCAATGAATAATCCTGATTTTATTTGGAAAATCAAGTAATGTGAATTTAACTAAAATGCATAAATAGACAGGCTTTCAAATGGAAGATTTCAAGATAAAGAAGCTCTAGAGGATCGATTTCACTTGTGCTTTATCATGGTGCTCTTAACTCATTATACATTGATCATTCTATAGGTTTATAAAACAAGAATGCTAATTTACTTAACTCCCTCTCCCGGTGCTAACTAAGTATCTACTCTCTACATTCCAACTTTGATATCCCTATAAAAATCGAAATGTAAAGAATGCATTACACTCTATGATTCTTTTGAATGATTTCAAAGAACCTAGAAGCTCTCCCGAGTCATCTGAAATCCCATGTTATGATGCCTAGATCGTATTCAAGATTACCTCTCCCCAGTGTCAAATCCCAAATATGTATTCATTCAATAAATGGACAATAAATTGAAAGCATTAAAAGCAAAGCATCATAAATAAACCATCAATTACTTTCAATCATATAACCCATTAATCACACCATAATGTCAGCACAAGATCCATCTCTCCTCTAGGAGTTTAGTTCCTCATAATAAAATGAGAATTTATAAAACATTCAGATATCATTATTAAAATTTGGATTCCAACTTTAATCCAAGTTATAAATGATGAATAAGATGGAAAACACCAAAGAAACAAGGATTGAAGTGATGTCAAACTCTTCCTGACGGTGCTTGGCTTGGTTTGCAGCTTGAAGCTTCTTCCTCTCCAAAGCCTCTCCAAGAATCTCCAAAAATGTCTCCTAAACTCTCCCCGATTCGATCTCGGGTGACTTTTCTTTGCCTTTATACTTCTTCTCTTGAAGATTTGTCGTTTTGCAATATTTCTAAGCAATTGTAAAAAATCTGTCATCGTTCCCAAGCAATCTCAAAAAATCCGAAATCTTGTCTCCAGCTTTTGTGCTGCGGCAAAGGCTTGCTGTTTTGCCATGTTTCTTCTTTCTTGGACTTGTACCGTGGCACAGTGTTGTGGCACAAGGTTGTTGAATATTCTTGTTTTGATGCTGTGTTGCAGCATAAGCTTGCTGATTCAACCTCTTCTGATGCTGTGCCATAGCACAGCTTTCCTGTGCTGTGGCACAGGCTTGCTGAATTTTTCTTAAAAAGTGTTTTGGTTTTGTGTCGCAGCACAACTTTCCTACGCTGCAGCTCAGACTTGCCGTTTAAGCTTTTGCACTCTTTTATACTTCGTTTCATTCCTTGGTACTTTTTCCATTTTTTTTGAAGTTGTATGCCTGCAAACAAACGTCAGCATAAACACATCAAATTAATTAAAACAACTCAAGAACAAGCCAAGAGTTAGCTTGAATAAGAGTGAGATAAATGAATAATATTCACCTATCAAATACCCCCAAACTTCTAATTTGCTCGTCCTTGAGCAAAACAATACAGTATGAACCAGACACACAACACAACACAAAACACATCAATCAAATTCATCGCATAAACATCTCAGTAGGATCAACATGGCTAAGAAGAAAATTCTCGAGTATCATATATATATCCAGCATTTCGACTTGTTCCTCATCCTCTCAGCCTTTGATTCAAAGTGCAAGTGCAAACAATATAGTCATTCCAATTTGTCTCATTTCATCCTTATTTTCATTCCAGCAACCAAATAATACATATTCAGTGCAAATTCTACGAACTCGTAACATGGAGGATAGACTACAATAGATTAGCACCTGATGTTTTACTTTGTTTATTTTCTTTTCATGGGCTGTATTACTATCACATTCTTTACAATTATCTTCTTTTGAATTCTTTGGAATATGATCACCCCAAATTTTGGGTTGTATTACTACCACACCCCCGATCTTATTTTTTTTTAACTCATGAGATGTGATCTCCCCACATACATGATGAATATAATGTTTGTCTCAAATACTAATCGTAAAGAGTTCTAGAGTTTGAACTGAAGTATGCAAGCTTAGTTACCTAAACTATAGCTAGATACTCAATGAGTTCAAAAGGAATGGCTATGTGAGCTATGTATACTCATGAATCTGAAGAAATAAATGAGTGATCAGGTCAAAAATATAGACTAATGATATCGGTAATTTTCATCCTAGCCATTGTTACCTTTTATATATCATTGGTTTTCTACCATGATCCTAAGTAATATTAATAACACAATTTTTTTTTTAAAATACTTTTCCAAAGATCAAACATGACCATACTCAAGTAAAACACTAGATAGAGTTATTGAACAATCACACATGAACTAGTTAAACACACAGGACTATAAACTAGTTAAACACACAAAGCAGATTTGACAAAGCATAAAACATAACACAAAAACATGAACTCAAACATAAACTCCCTCCAAATTTAAAAGCAACATTGTCCTCAATGTAAAGCGTAAGGACTTCCTCGAAAGGGTTCAGTCGTCATCGAGATCATCATTATCTTCATCTTCATCTTCCTCTTTAGTTTCCTTATCCTCTTCATCTTCGTCTTTGTCATCTTCATTGTGAGCTGCAGATGCATTTTCCTCTGGTGGATATGTAGGAAAAGTAGGATAGGAAGGAAACTAAACTGGATTCCCTGATTGGGTGGGGCACTCTAAAGCCAACGCCATGTGGCACTGCAGTAAATGCTCATATTGCAGTTCATGTCTAGCAACCATCTGATCGAGCTGTCTGGTAAGAGTATTGGCAATCTGGCGAATTTTTAGGCGCAAGTCTGACAGTGCTGAGACATAATCTGCAGATGGTGGTTGTGCAGGCCGTCAGGAGGTACTCGGTTGTGCAGTGCTGGTATTCAATGTCTTCATCATATCCGAGGAAATGACGGGTTTAGGATGCTGAATTTCCTCGGATGGACTGGTTGGCACTCCTGCTTGTCGAAAAAGATCATAAATGAGAGAGGGATGACCAAAACCGCTTGTGGGAGTTGATACTTGTGCCATACTCAAAATTCAAGATTCAACGATTTTGCCGACGTCAACAGATAAGCCAGCATGAATGGCAAAGTTTAGCAATGCTCGATCTCTGTAAACTCCCGAAACATGGTTGGATGGCATTAGACTTGCAGAGATGAAATAATGCCACACTTTCGCCGGAGTGTGCGGGCTTCTACTTGGGACACTCTTCACTATACCTCCCAATGTTTTCCACTGTGTTCCTAATTTGGCTAGTGTTTTGATGATTGTATCATAATCGGCCCATTAATTTTGCATTTTTGAGAAGTCATCTTCAGGTATGTTTGGCAGTTGATACCTTTTGTTGATTGTGGCACTGTCGAATGGAACCCATTTGCCACGCACCATGCTCTCAGATTTTGATGTTCCGGTGCATTGGCATAGAATTCCCGTACTATTGGAACAAGAGCTGCGCCCAGTTGTTGGACAAACTCCTCCCAGTGTCTTCTACTAATAGTTCCTTGGATACTTCGCATTGGGTTAAGGATACCTCGTTCTTTGATACATTTTCTGTTCACAATGGAGGTTTTATCCCTCTGTGTAGCCTCTGGACTTACAAATGTAGGCTTGATTTGGGGCCTCGGGTCTGCACTGCACTGCCCTTTTGGACCTGCAGTTGTGGCTTTCTGTCCCTTCGGAGGCATAGTGACAATATAGTACCACACAACCTGAGTCAAGAATAATGCAATACAATGCAGTAATGTTCCACCAAAGCAAACACAATCGCCACCAGAACTCCAATGATATCCAAAACTGCTCTAAGAATGATGGCAGCCACTTAGTGTCAACTTCAGTTCACGGAAGAATTTTCACAAACACCTTGAATGCACTTAATTTTTCATTGGCCATCAACAAGCAACAAGTCGCAATTCAATGGCACTACACCAATCGCCAACTTTGGTTTGCCTTTGTGCATAAACTAGCAATGCCAAAGTGTCTACACATACCCACCACAATCACACATAAGAGTTTCCATGGCACTTAGGATTTCCATCGAACACTCAAGAAGTGTCAACAAGATGCGTCGCCAACAACCCGTTCTTGGCCAATTCACAATGCACCATTCCACATTCTCTTCTAGCATAAGCACTCTACACAACTGCCTTAAAATCATTTCCCACAAGTGCCCACATTTCCCACAAACATTTCATCAAACACCCTAAGTGCACAAGCTTCTCTTCTCCACCAAAGACCAAAAGCCAAAGTCTCTTTTCTTTTTGCAAGTAAACAAGGAAGAAATCGAACTTCCTGAGTGGAAATCAAACTTAAGTGAAGTCCTTAGCTCTCCAAACAGTGTAAGATGGAGGTGATGTGGAGATTTGCGATGCTATGGAGAAGATGTGGTGCCTGGAGCTTCGAGAGAGAATGGGAGGTGGTGTGGAGTAGTTCTTTGGTGGTGTGGAAGTTACGGTTTTGAGGGATTTAGGGTTAGACAAGAGGTGGAGAAGATGGTTTTGAGGGATTTGGGCCGGAGGTGGATAAGATGGTTTCTCTCCTATGTTGCGGCACAAGGGGAGGTAAGTTAAGATATGGGGATGTGCTCACACGTGTAAAGTTTGTGTGTCGTGACATGGTCTAGCTGTGCCGTGGCATGGTGCAGCAGGACAATGTTGCTGCCATGAAGTGTGTTGAGGGTGTGCCGAGGCATTGTGTTGAGGCACAAGGCTGCTGACTGGAAAGCTCAAATTGTATGTTCAGGCTATGCCACGACATGGTGTTGCAACACAAGGCTGCTGACTTGAAATGCGTTGAGTGTGTGCCGTGGCATGGTGCCTCAGCACAAGGCTTTTGACTTGATTTTCAATTGCATACATGAGATTGTTTTTCAGATCCCCCTCTGTTTCATGAATTTGTTGTCTTGGGTGAAAAGATGATGTCTTATTAGTCGATTTAGATTCCAAAGAAATGCCTTATCTTGCCAAACACCACAATTATTTAAATTAACGACATAAGTTTAATGAAACTATAAAAATAAAGTTATCTGAATTGCCAAAGGAAATTACTAATCTAAAATAATTCAAGGAAATTGAAAGAAGATAAAGCCTAAAAGACTTGGGTTGCCTTCCAAGAAATGCTTTGTTTATAGTCTCAACCCGACTATGGTCTTCTCTCTTTGAAATGAAATTTGGCTTTTCGGTGCACCGGTTCTTTTAAACTTGGTATTATCTTGTTAAATTCTTCTGGTGCACCTAGTTGATACACATACTCAATTGCTTCAGTGTTATCAATGGGCTTTCCTGAAAAGTCTTCAATGATTTCTTCCAACCCATCAATCTTGAAGCAATTAGTACTCTCATTGTGCAGCTTCATACCATTCCCTTTATGGTCTTGAACTTGCAGTGACTTTTCTTCCTCCACACCTATAAAAGAAAAACTAATCATTGGAAAAAATGAAATAGGGCCAAGAATTGCGTATTTTAGAGATTTGGGCATTTGCTTTATATCCAAATTAGCTCTAACTTCTTCTATTGATGACTCTTCTTCCAATGGTTCCACCTTATTGCTGACTTTCTCTTTTGATAACTCTTCTAAAGCCAAAACATGTTACATGACTTCCCCAGTATCGACCATATCCTAACTTATGCAATTTTCATTGCAATGCTCCAAAGGATATTGAATATTTTCATCATTAGCAGCATAATCCTCCAAATCAAAAAAAGAGTCAGTGTTACTTGGAATGACACTTTTGTTTGGATTATTAACAAAGTTTGCAAGCTGACCAATAGGAGTTTTCAAAGACTTGATAGATGTATTAACATTTTCCATGTGCACCTTAATATTGTCAAGTCTTTCTTCATTCCATGTGCATCTTGCTTGACTTTCTGTTACAAGGGTACTAATGAGATCTTCAAGTGATGGCTTCTTCTCAATTGGTTAGGGTTGAAAACCAACATGAAGGTTTAAGGCATTCCAAGGATTTTCATAGGATAGATTCTCATGATCGTTGAATCCTAGATAATACATATGTTGTTCAATGAGCCATTGGAAAGTGTTGAATACCATGTCTTCAAGCAAAGGATTTAGCATGCACTATTAAGGAAGCAAAAAGAAAGAGAATCAAGGAAAAAATGTGAGAAAAGAAAATAAAAATCCAAATTAAAACTAGAATTATTATGTAACAATATTAATGGCCAATTAAAACAATGCCAATTCCTGGCAACGGTGTCAAAAACTTGTTCGCTATGAATTATACCGCAAGTGCATAGCACCAAGTTTTATAGTATAGTAGTAAGAAAGTATTATCTCCACATGGATTATGTATTCCAATTGATTACTATCTATTGCAATGAATAATCCTGATTTTATTTGGAAAATCAAGTGATGTGAATTTAACTAAAAAGGATAAATAGATAGGCTTTCAAATGGAAGTTTTCAAGATAAAGAAGCTTTAAAGGATCAATTTCACTTGTGCTTTGTCATGATGCTTTTAACTCATTATACGTTGATCATTTTATAGGTTTATAAATCAAGAATGCTAATTCACTCAACTCCCTCTCTCGAGTGCTAAGCTAAGTATCTACTCTCTACATTCCAATTTTGATATCCCTATAAAAATCGGAATGTAAAGAATGCATTACACTCTATGATTCTTTGGAATGATTTTATAGAACCTAGTAGCTCTCCGAGTTATCTAGAATCTCATGTTATGATGCCTAGATCGTATTCAAGATTACCCCTCCCGAGTGTCAAATCTCAAATATGTATTCATTCAATGAATTCAAAGCATTAAAAGCAAAGCATTATAAATAAACCATCAGTAATTTTCAATTATATAACTCATTAATCATATCATAATGTTAGTACAAGATCCATCTCTCCTCTAGGAGGAGTTTAGCTACTCATAATGAAATGAGAATCCATAAAACATTCATATATCATTATCAAATTTCGGATTCCAACTTTAATCCAAGTTATAAATGATAAATAAGATGGAAAACACCAAAGAAACAAAGATTGAAGTGATAGCAAACTCTTCTCGACAGTGCTTGACTTGGTTTGCAACTTGAAGCTTCTTCCTCTCCAAAGACTCTCCAAGAATCTCTAAAAACGTCTCCTAAACTCTCCCCAATTCGATCTAGGGTGACTTCTTTTTGCCTTTATACATCTTCTCTTGAAGATTTGTCCTTTTGCAACATTTCCAAGCAATTCCAGAAAATCCATCATCATTACCAAGCAATTTCAGAAAATTTGTGTTGCGGCATAGGCTTGTTGTTTTGTCATATTTCTTCTTTCTTGGACCTGTGTCGTGGCACAGTGCTGCGGCACAAGGTTGTTGAATATTCTTGTTTTGATGCTGTGCTGCAGCATAGGCTTGCTGATTGAACCTCTTATGATGCCGTGCCACGGCACAACTTTCCTGTGTTGTGGCATAGGCTTCCTGATTTTTTCTTCAAACATGCTTTGGTTCTGTGCCGTGGCACAACTTTCCTATGCTACGGCACAGACTTGCTATCCAAGCTTTTGCACTCTTGTATACTTCGTTTCATTCCTTGTACTTTTTTCATTTTTTTTGAAGTTGCATGCCTGCAAACAAACATCAACATAAACACATCAAATTAATTAAAACAACTCAAGAACAAGCCAAGAGTTAGCTTGAATAGGAGTGAGATAATTGAATAATATTCACTTATCATTAGTGATGATGACAATGATTGTGTTAGTTATGGAATGTCGCAAGGTCATACCTCTTAGTCTATTTGCATGAGAGGAATTTGCACCTCCCACCTAAGATAAAGACCATGATGCTTGTGCTTCAATTAAGTACTTTGTAAGAGGGCATGACAGTGAGAAAAGGGGCCAGTTGAAGAAGGCTCCCTAATTGAGTATATGGCATTTATTGATTTAAGTAGCAGCAAGCAGGAGTACTTATAAGCAATGCATGCAAGTGATTCAATAGATTATTTTAAGGTTTCATATATGTTTGGCTAGATACCCTGTTGGCATGGACACGAGGATAATCGCAAAAGTAATATTTTATTGGTTGAGTTTGCTTCATGAATGGTATAAATTATAAACCCATCTCACAGTTGCCTCCATAGCATTTGTCCTCCCTCGATGTTAAGCCATATGGGTATAAATGCTGCAACTCTATCCCTCATCCCAATAGTAGAGCTGATGTACTTCATTATTTGACATTTTTGTATCGGTCTACTCATATTGGCAATTCTCTAGTCATGGGGAACCATCATGTTAGCATATTTATGTTCATGATGGCGACTTTGAGCAACATCAACATGCATCATTCTTATGGTGAGGTGTGATATTTTTATTTTTAAAATTCCTATTATATTTGGTATATTCCATGACTTAATATATGACATAGGGTCCAATATTCTGTTGTTTATTTTGTTATGTTTTACTGCTTTTGTTCATTAATGTACACTTCCCTTATGTATTTCCATTCTTCATTAAATGTTGGCATTTAAAATAGTTTTTTGGCTTTGAATGTGTGCGTATATATATATATATTTATCTTAAATTTTTAATTTTTCTCTATTTCTTAAATTTTCTATTTTTCCAATAGAGTTTTAGCTAAAAATGATATTACCTTCAATAAAAGTGCGATTGTTTTTTCCAAGGTACTGGTATATCTTTTATTACTGCTACAATAAACACTTGTCACAACTTATTTGAGTGAGGGGTGACTTAAGATGATTGAATTTAACATGCACAAGACAAGCATATTGACTTGTAGACATTTTGCAGACTGCAAGCTCTGGATAACAATTATATATACACTAGGCCTCAACACACAAAGGCCAAACAAAGATGTTAAATCCTATCTCTCTTCCAACATAACATATTCTAATGGTTGGATAAATTCATGTGCATTGAGAACAAATTATATCTTCTTTTTCTACTACTAACATCTCCTAACATAACATATACCAATAGTTCTATTGCTTGTATTTTTTTTTAAAAAAATTATTGTATAAATTTTAATTTGGGTGTGTTTGGTATTTAGGAAAAAGGGAGGAAATATTTTTTTCTTCTTTTTTACACCTTTTTAAATTGATGCGACATTTACCATCCCTACTGTGATGCCCCATTTAAAAAAATAATAATAAATCCCTCCCACATGCAGCGCGTGGGAGGGAGATAGCCATCGTGGTATGTGCTAGCATCGTGGGCAAGAGGCATTTTTTTTATGCCTACAGATGGTGGGTGCATGATAATGATGTGAACCCATCTCTATTAAAAGCAAGGAAGAATCAACGAGGTTTTGTTTCAAGGAGAGAGAGTGATAGAGAAAGGGGAGACGTCATTATGCTAGCTGTGATCGCAAGAGAAGGAAAATCAAAAACCTTCGTGGGTTCTCACAGAGGTAAGTGGGATAGATCCTCCTGTTTTCTGCAGTTTTCGATCCAAGAAATTCGTATGCATGATATGTTGTTGTACAAATCATATTAGACGTAATGGATGCGAAATATATGTAAGATTTATGTGAAAAACAGGGAGCTGAACAGATCTGGATTATACGTATTAAACGGATGAATATTATTTTAATTTTCTCCAAGCAAATAAAAACCTTGATTTTTGGGTTATTTGTAAGGCTTGGATTACTAATCTGAATCATCTAATATGTCTGTTATACATGTATTTAGGTGCCATATGAATTTCACGAATTTTGGATGAGAAATGATTAGTGATTTGTATCATAAATAATGTGCACATTAAGGATGCATTCTTATGTATTTCTTGTAATTATGGAAATTGCATATTGAGTATTAGTCTTTAATTGAAGCTCTCGTCAAATAGAGTATATCCTATGGTTGGATTCATAAAAAAATGCATGTATGTGTAGTAGTGGACAAAAATTAGAAAATCCAAAAAGTAAAAAAAAAAAAAAAGGGAACAAAGTCCATGTGAACAGTAACTCTTACTGTTCACACGTAAATAATTTTTTTTGGGTTTCGATTCTGAATGGTTTTTGCGAGATCTGAACCAGTAGATATGTTCTAAATATTGTTATTAGCCTATGGTAGAAATTTGGGGTCAAAATGACTTCATTTGATGCATTAAATTTAATGAAATATGTTATAAATAAATTTTATTAAAATTAGAATTTTTGGCCCATAAGTCAATCATGGACCACATCAGAAGAATAGGATATGTTATAGACATTTTTTAAACTCATTTTCAAGGTTCAAATGTTTTGGAAATTACCAAAACTAAAAGAAGTAAAAAAATCAGAAATTTTTACAAGGGATGAAAGTCCCTATTCACCAAGTCTTTGGCAGCATTAATGCGGCCTGAGAATCGTCCGGGCTGGCGCTTGGGCCAAGCCCAGCATATAGCCCAGTCCAGCAGGTGAGCTAGGCAGGCGGGCTAGACAGGCAAGCCGAGCTTTCGCCTAGTGTAGGCCGAACCGAACGGGCCAGAGCCCAGCGTCCAACCCACGCCAACAATGGGCTTTAGCCCAGCATCCTCAGGCGGAAGCCCACCATGCTAGCGATGGCGGCAACGTACGGTTGCCAGCTGGCTATGAACAAACAGTCCATAATGAATTTTGATTTTTGGGACCATTTGAACTCTGATTTGAGTGATTAAATTGTCGATTTTGGGGTTTTGGACGTTCCGGATCTAATGGTATGGTCAGATTGTCTAAAAGATGGCCAGATCATGAGTGTTCAAATGATTATATTTGTTTTGATGATATATGGACCCTACGAACTCCAAATTAAATGATCAGATAGTCAACCTTAAGATTTTTGGACCTGATGGACTCAATGGAAGGGTTAGACTGTCAAAAAGATGGCCAAATGATGTAAAAATGAACATTCATAGTTGAATTATTGATTTCTGGACCCTACAATCATTGATCCGAATGATCAGGTAGTTGATCTTAAGATTTTTGAAAGTTCTGGACCCAATGAAAGGGTCAAATTACCAAAATGATGGCTAGATTATGTATTTTGTTGGACAATTGTGAAAGAAGGGGATATATTACGTGAATCAATATTTGATTCACTAATCTAGACTGATTATGGTCTAAGATAGACTGTTTATTACCATCCAATGAATTGCATAAGGTTAATTGTGTTGCCCATTGAGCATTGCCGGTAGAGCTGTCTTCCTTATAGACTGGCCTGGGTGGCCTGGAGCGCATTATGTTGATGTTACACTACCAGTTGAGCTCGTCGGTAGAGTTGTTTTCTTATTAAACTGGCTCGAGTGGCCTAGAGTGTACAGTATTAGATGAGATTTTCATATTGCCAGTGGAGTTATCTTATTAGGCTGGCCTGAAATATGACATATAGTAGCACATGATATAGACTGTTTTTAATACATATGCTAATTACAACTATACTGCTTACTGAGTTTATGACTCACCCCTTCTTATTTTATTTTTCAGAGAATGCAGCCCGTGGAGTGCATTAGTACGTGTTGAAAAGGGGTAGACGATATTGAGTATCATTCCAAATAATTTTAAAGATATTTTTTTTGTTTATCTTTGTATGAGACTTGTATTGTAGAATTGACAGACATTGTTATTTATATTTACTTTTTTATGGTTATTTATGTGATTGTGTATTATCTTAGGTGCGATATATCCGGGAAGAATTCACCCTTGGTCAAAAATGACATTTATTTATGTTTTTTTTCCGGCTGGGCCGTGACACCTACGTACTTGAAAATCCTACATTTTTTTCATCATTACTTATGTTTGCAATCATTGCTCCCTAACCTTTCATTTAAAAATCCTTATTTTTTTATTTATTTCATTGCAAATCATTACCCCATATTTTGTCACATCAATTCTACTCTCATTCCATAGTCCACCTTTTTCTCCTCTTTTCCTTATTACCAAAAAGACCCCTATGTTCAAAATCAATGGTATTCCATGATGTTTAAACTTCTCGTATGCTAATATGAAAGAATAATTAATATAAAACTAGCAAGATTATTAAACTGAATATCCCTTAATTTGTTTCCAACTACTGAACTCAATTGGTGCACAACAAATATTTGTGTTGGAGGAAGGTTCAAACTTTGGCAGTCTGGCCTTCCATATATGCCTACATGCACATACAAATGACTGAAATTCATGGTTATTTAGGTCTTGAATCTATTTGGATTCTTTTCCATCAAAGAATCTATTTATTTTATCTTTATTTATGTTATTTTCAATCATTACCTCTTATTCATATTATTTCCTTCCATTTCCTCTTTTCCAAATTCTACTTTTTCTTTTCTTCTTGATTTCCAAACAGGCCTTGATTTGGCTTGCAACGGCACTCTTTTTCTCTCTCTCACTGTTTTTAAGTTTTTCTGAGTTCATGTAGTTAATTAATGAATTCTTTCTTCTATTTTCCATGCCTTCTAATCCCCAGCACAGGTGAGGGAGCATTGGTATCAGTTGAGAAGCTAATCATCATGGTTTCATTAATCAATCATTGAGAAGTCCTATTTCAAATGTTGTGAAACCAAACTGTTAAAGTTGACTTGAAACAACTGGGTCGGGGTTATCTCATGGTTGTGAAAGTTGCATCTAGGCACGAGGCTAACTTAGGTGCAGGTGGTGTGTCTGTAGGGGTATGCCGAGGCGTGTTTTTAGTGTGCCTTTCTATCATGCACAAGGCATGCACTTTATGTCTCCTAAAGGGCTTTGAAAAATAATAAAAAAAGAAGGGGAAATGTAGATATAGTGGTCAGTGGCTCAACAATGACTTCGAAAAAATAATAGAAATCAAAGAGAAAAGTAAAAAAGTAGTTGGTGGCTCAAAAGGGCTCTGACAAATATTAAAAAAAGGAGAAAGTAAAAACAGATTCAGTATGAGTTAGTGGCTCAGAACCCTTCTATGTTCTTCCAAAAATCCTTCATCAAGGCGCAAAACTTCTTCCAATAACAAGCAACAGCTTCTTCATTAATCAATGAGGTAGCTTCTCGATTTTCTTATGGGCGAATGTAGTAGCATCTTCCAATAGCTTCCTTGCGGGTGTGCAGTTGAGATAACTTCTTGTTTTTCAGTTGCCAATTAGTGATTTGAGATCTTCTTCCTCTTTTTTTTTTTTTTTTTTTTTTGTTTGGGTCAGCCTGCTTCCTATTTGTCTTCCTTTTCCTTTTCTTGTTGCCACCATCTATGTTGCCCTTCTTCTTCTGCATCACATACCATATTGGATACTGCAACACTGCAGCTTCGTCACCCTTTTTCGGCAGCTCCATCATCTCCTCCAAAATCTCTCATTGCTGCTATCATTTTCTTTCCCTGGATGCTGCCAGGATGTAAAAATTTTTCCTTGTTGCTTGTGCGGCATCCTTTGATCTGGATGTGTCAAATGAGCTTTTTTTCCTGCTGAAGCTTTTTTTTTCTTTTTTTGTTGCTTGCTGCAGAAATAAATTATTATTTTTAATGTTGTCAATTTTTTATGGCTTTCATGCGTAGTCCTTTTTTTCCGATTGACTTTTTTATGGTTGTAAAAATAAAATATTGTTGTGTATTTATACTTTGTTGTTTTATACTTGCTGCTATTTTTTTTATTGTGGTGTTTTATGTTTGCATTCTTTTACATTTTGACCCTTTCAGATACTATTAATTCATTGAAATTGAATATATATTTAAGGAATGGTATTTGTGGATTATAGGTATAAATATATGGCTATTGTTAGTGTTTGGGTCATCCCGAAACCGCTCTCCAAAAATCCTGTGTAAAGATTCTACAAGACAGAGAAAACATTAGAGGACGCCGGGGTTGGTCCCAGCGCAGGCACTCATACGCTCAAGTCAGTAGGGGACCTTAGTAAAGGGTGTAGAGAAGGAGAGCTTAGAGAGCTTATCTAAAAGAGTGCATACCTGGTGTATTTATAGTTGAGCACAAGGAATATACGCATGCAGGGATATACGCAATCCGTACACAGATGGGATGAGGATTCCTGTCTAGAGGAGGATTTCAAGGAAATACGCATCCCATTAGAATAGAAATCTAATATTGTTGTGCCGGTTGAATAATAGATAACCTGTGTTAGAGATCCCTAACACCAGTTCCCCCCCAGGAGACATGGTATAACCTGCCTTCTTATTTGCTTTATCTTCTGTGCATGCTTTGACGCTTCTGCATGTTTTTGTTTGAATGGTGCTTCCGAGATGCGATAAGTGTGATAGATGACGCAACGCTCAGTTTTTCAGAGCCATGTAGCAATTTTATTTTAAATGGCTTTTACTTTTTACCGCCTGCTTTCAGCTCCGTTTAACCTATCCTTTTATAAATGGCTTGTAAAGTCGACATCTCCTTTCTTCCTGCAAGGTAAAAAATACATTGGTCGAGGAACTGGTTGCTCCGTAGAGTGTGCCCTTCGACTCCATAGAACCAAGTAGGACGTCTTTGAATAGTACATCCCCTTGACAGCTTTAGAGAGCACGTTCTTCGGCTTCGTGGAGCCGGATAGGCGACCTTAAAAGGTGTTTCCCTTAGTTCTGTGGAACAAGATCTTGATGACTTTGAGTAGTGCGTCATTTGGCTCTGTGAGCTGGATAGGGCGACCTTAAAAGGTGCATCCCTTAGGTTCCATCAAACTCGATCTTAACGACTTTGAGTAGTGCGTCCTTTGGCTCCGTGAGCCAGATAGTGCGACCTTAAAAGGTGCGTCCCTTAGTTCCGTGGAACTAGACCTTGACGACTTTGAGTAGTGCGTCCTTCAGCTCCATGAGTCGGATGGGGCGACCTTAAAAGGTGTCCCTTAGTTCCGTGGAACCAAATCTTGAGGACTTTGAGTAGTGCATCCTTTGGCTCCGTAAGCTGGATAGGGCGATCTTAAAAGGTGCATCTCTTAGGTTCTATGGAACCCGATCTTGACGACTTCGTAGAATTCACCACTTCTTTGTGTCCTGCTTCAAATTCTATTAGGAGTAATAATAGGGCTGGATAACTTGTGAAAAGAGAAAGACAATATTTAATTCACATTTAATGAGTTAGGGAGAATTTAACTAATAATGCATCCTCACGTGTTCAACTTTTGGCATATTTCTTCCCTTAACTTTGCAGTTGACAAGCCTTGCTATTTAGGACCTTGTTGTTGATCTTGTTGAAGACAAATAGCTAAAACATTGCATATCATAGTATTTAATATGCTTGTGTGTGATCTAAAATTTTCAATGAAAGCTATTGTATAATCATTATTTTTAATGAATTTTTTAATTTCAGATATTCACAGTCGTGAATATGATCATAGATTGAATAGTATTCATCTAATCATAATAAAAAAGCAAATAAATTGGATAGCGCCTGGATGTCTTAATTTGTTGGTTCAAAACAATGAATAATACCAGATCCACTTTTCATGGCAACTTGCAATATTAGAAATACCGGATCCGTCCTCCATGGCAACTTATAATTTTAGAAATATTAGATCCGCCCCTCGGGAAAATATAATACAAGCTCGGAAATACTGGATCTGCCACTTAGAAATATATAATGCAAGCTTAGAAATACCAAACCCGCCTTTTATGACAATCTACAATATTAGAAATACTGGATCCGTCCTTCCGTGGCAACCTAAAATATGAAAAATTTTGGATCTATCTTTCATAGCAACCTGCAATTTTAGAAATATTGGATTCGTCCTTCACGCATCTTGCAATTTAGAAATACTGGATCCATCTTTCCGTGACAACCTGCAATATTAGATATACTAGATCCGTCATTCCATAGCAACTTGTAATTTTAGAAATGTCGGATCCATCCTTCATGCTAACCAGCAATTTTAGAAATATCGGATCCATTCTTCACACATCCTGCAATTTAGAAATACCAAATCTGTCATTCCGCGACAACCTGCAATATTAGAAATACCAGATCTTTTCTTCCGAGCAACTTGTAATTTTAGAAATACTGGATCTGTACTTCATGCTAACTAGCAATTTAAGAGAAATAACGGATCCACCACCGTTCATAGCATCTTTGTCAAAGTAGAGCTTGACCGGCAGTCTTTAGCCTTGCTAGTGTTTCTTCATTGAAGCTTATTCGGTTGAGTTGCAACTGCATTAGTGGTGTAAGTGGTCCTGCTTTTTGAAGTTGCAGAAGCATGTGCAGGCACTGAAGTGAAAGCGGAAGTCGTATCTATGCTACACGATTTGAAGTCGCTGAAGCGGATGCAACAACTGAATGGAAATGGGAGCCCGGGTTTTAGTCCCACTTTGAAGCGGAAGTGGGAGCGCCGATTTTAGTCACACTTCTGAAGCGGATGCGAGTGCTGAAGCTAAAGTGGGAGCGGAGGTTGTTCCAAAATTAAATAATGCTGGCAAAGTTGATATTCTGCTTGTACGGGTGCATCCAACGCTATCCGCATCCATATGGAAAACTCCAACCTCATTAATAGTAGCTACCATACATCGTGTTCGTCATGACAAACAATCCCCACCTCTCCTGGATTTAGCTTTTTTGACTTTTCAGGCGCCTGTGTGATCCAAGCTGAATATAATGTCTTGCTTTTGAATATGTGGAGTGCAACACAGACCATATATGTCATGTCAGCTCTCTCTCTCTCTCTCTCCAACAGCTATTCATTGTCATACACCATTCCATATATTCAACCTGTCAATACCTTCGCCACATTTCATATATGCATCATATATCTGTTGTTAGGTGACATGCCTTCACCACATTCCATATATGCATCATATATCCGTTGTCAACAGGGATCAGAGGTTGAGGTTTGGAACTAATGCTTCCAAATATTCAAGTTGCATTGCCTTGGATATTTCGATCATGATCTCCCACAATAAATTTAAATGACATGCATATATATTGACAAAAATACAGATTAAACGATCGTGAATTTCAATATATGATAACATGTGTGAAACCAAAAATGGGATGGGGCGTCAGGATAATATTAGAATGAGTGCAATTAATGCATCGAGTCCAAGTGTTAAGAGTATTGGAAAGCATGAACACCATTATCCGTTTGATAAATATAAAGGATTATTATAGTGGCATGGGAAAGTATGCATTGAGGACCATGTGAAAATTCATGTACGGGAGAGCGTGCATTGAAAATTACTCCTTGTGAGAATTTTAAAAGGTTTTCAAATTACTATTAGTTGCTTTCCCTTGAAATCAAAACCAAGTTCCCATCTTCCTTGAAATCTTCTCACAGAAGGCGGTGTGGGCATCAATAAGGGTAGGAGTTTGAGAGCTCTGCTTTGGATTTCATCATGTTCCTCGATTACTTAGCGGCACGAAAGCAGTGGAGGCAGTTGCAGCAAGGTATAACGACCTCGGGAAGGAATAACAATGTCAATATTATTTATATAATCAAGGCCTCAAAAATTGCTTTGTATTAAAATAGCGTATGTTGAAAAAGACAAAAAAATGATAAAGAGGGAGGGAGAGAGGAAGATCCCTGTTGAGAATATTGTCTTAAATTGTTCAAAGAAATTTTAATCTCATGTGGATAATGTGGACGGCTTCGAGCGAACAAATCTCAGCCATTTGTTTTTTGTTCCTCGGAGATTTGCTCATCAGTCCCGCACAGCTTCAACCGCTTCTTGAACTCTTCATCCCTGGATCCTGTATGATTTCTCCCATATTTATTTGTCGAATCCGATGGGGTGGAAGCAGAGTAGTGGTCCCTTGGTTCCGTCTTCTTAGCATGCAGGGCGGAAGCGGATCAACACCTCAGTTCCATCCTCTTCACATATAGGGTAGAAGCAAAGTAGCGGTCCCTCGGTTCTGTCTTCTTCGCATGCAGGGCGAAAATGGATCCGCAGGCCCTCAGCTCCATAGATCACTTACCATAATCGAACAACAACCACGAAAGTGACATGTAGCTTGGTATTTTTTTATTTATATTTATTTCCGTCTCAATTTTGTCTTTAGGTTGATAGCCCAAAAATAAAGCGGAAGTGAAAAACATGGGCCATGGAAGAACCATGGAGATTGAGATAGAAAGAGTCTGTATTAGTAATGCTGAGGGTTTGAAAGAAAAATGTCAACACCACTGTCTGAAAATTTCATGCAATTGTAACATGATTTCCAATAATTACTCCACGTCCTATAATTTTGTGATCTATTAGATGTGCATATATCTGGTTCCACAAAAAATATGAGTGGGTGTGAACAATTGCAAGGAAATGTGACCCTGGAAGTCTAGGATCCGTAAACACTACTTTATGGATGTTAACAATTTCTTTCCTCCCGTCTACTATGAATATTCGTATAAGGATAATAAATCCTCTCTAGAAGGAATCTTGATTAGAAAAAGAGCAAAAGTTTACCAAGGTGATAGTATACATACGGACATAGACAACAATAGTATAACCATTACTCTTGAGGTGACAGCTTTGATATTCTGATTTTTGTAGCGCAATGACTTTTGTATTCAAACGTTCTCACAGATGGGGCCAATGTTTGGGTCGTCGCCAAGCCGCTCTCCGAAAATCCCGTGTGAAGATCCTACAAAACAGAAAATGTGAAAGGGCGCTGGGGGTGGTCCTAGTGTAAGCACTCTGACGCTCAAGTTAGTAAGGGACCTTAGTAGAGGGTATAGATGATAGAAGGAGAGCTTAGAGAGCTTATCTAAGAGAGTGCATACTTGGTATATTTATAGTTGAGCATGAGGGATATACGCATGCAAGGATATACGCAATCCGTAGGCAGATGGGATGAGGATTCCTGTCTAGAGGAGGATTCCTGGGAAATACACATCCCATTAGAATGGAAATCTGATGTTGGTTGTGCTAACTGGACAATAGATAACCTGTGTTAGAGATTCCTAACATTTAATATGTTTTGTTTCTTGTTCTAAATGATTGTGCATTACCATATGTTTAGCATTTAGATAGAGCACTATGCTTATATTTAGGAGTTAAGTTTAAATTTATTTATGTGCTCCATGCAGAATGCTCCTTGTGCCTAAGTGCTCTATGCAAAATGCTCCTTGTGCCTAAGCTCTAGGATACCTTGGTGCCTTAAACAACTATAGTTTATGTTTATGATCACTTCTGTTTGTTATTAAATGGAATTAAAATTTGTTGGGAAAGAAGGTTTTGATAAGAAAGATCATTAAATGAAAAATTATAATATGTTCTGGATACCTAGCTATACTATGATTTACCATATAATGGTTGTAGCTCCATCTTCTTTTTTGGCATTTTTGAGAAGTTATGTGCAACCAAATGTTGTGCTATTGGATATGAAATTCAAGAATAGCTTTCATTATTGTTTTATAAGATTTTCTTTTTTTATAAAAGGAACTAACTTTAAAATTTGAACAGGGTTTGGCTGATCACAAAGATTCACTGGGAGCTCCATTGTGCCCCTGCCGGTAATCATATTCGTGCATTGCTTAGTCTATTGGTTCTGGAATGAAGAATTGGAATTTTATTTTAAAATTCAAAGCTACTGCTATTGATGGACTCATTCTATTGCTTCCCATTGTAAACCATGTTTCAGGCATTATGATGACAAAGCTGCTGAGGCAGGGCAGGGATTTTGGAACTGCCCGTGTGTTCCCATGAGGGAGAGGTATCCATGTCTACTTTGATTTTATCTACTGCTCGAACATCAGCCATCGATTTTACTGTTTTTCACATGTTGGTTGCTTTCTTGTCATCCTTAGAATCCATGCACTGCCAGGTGTCTTTAGTTTCTGCACATATTTCTGGGTATGAAGGAATCACATTCTCTCAGATTAAGTGCATTTGTTTAGAAGTCAGACTAACATGCACCCAACAGGCTGTTTGGAATCTGGATAAGAAACTTTTTATTATTACGTAATGTAATAGAACATTAGGAGTACTTTAACATCTTACTTTGTTTTTTTTTTTACTTGCAGAACAGATATATTGGTATGTTGAAAAGGCTATATAAAGAAGTGTAAATGGGCTGTAAAAAAGGGGGGATTGCCTTTTTTATGCAAATATAATTTCAAACACATTGGAAGCATTCATTTCCCAATGTGATAATTTGAACTGAAAAGTTTTTGGAAAAAAAAAAAAAAAAGAGGATTATCTTCAATGCATTGAATGCAGATAGGGCAACAGTAGAAAATAATGCCTCTTTCAAATTTTTACTTAAAGAAAATGACCAGGGTAATGTAGGACTGTTGCTTTTCAGATTGTATTACTATGTAATATAGGGTCCTACCACTGTTTAAATATGCTTTCATACATAAGTTACCCATTCAAGGCTTCCAGATTTTTCTGATGTTGATGTTCTCTTGACAGAAAAGAATGCCACTGTATGCTTTTTCTCACACAAGATAATGACTTTGCTGGTACAGACCAGGTTTTTTCTACAACCCATTCTTGTACTAAATATTTTACTTGTGAGTAGTTAAGAGTTTTTTGAAATTACCATTTCAATTGATAAATTGCTGCAATGATGAATAGTTATGACATCTAAAAATTTGTGGGACTCATAAATGTTATGAACACATTGACAGTTTCCCATGCTGCAGAATATCAGCAAAGAAGAATCACACTGATCTAGTATGTAGACTCTGATAGTCAGTAGACTTCCTAAGCAGACATTGTAAGAACTTGTCAACTAGACATTGAGAAACATCAAGTATGGAAAAAAAAGATGTTATATACACATAAAGCATGTTACAAGCAGAGGCCTTTTGGTGCTGAATATCAACTACAGATTGGCAAAATAACATAACTATTTCTACAAAAAATGTTATGAACTGTGGTTTTCCTTCGCTGGTTATATTCCTGCTCAAGCATGGCTTGCTGAGGCTTCCCTTCAGTTACTTAAACAGCTAAAGAGCACCCAAGTATCAATGGACTGATACTTACCCCGTATGAAATAGGCAATGACTTCATCCACAAACAGGGTACTTAATGTGACGTCATTGCTATGATATGTACATAAGCTGATGCATTGGGTTTACTTTTTCTGAAAATGCCTTGTATATTTGATTTCTTTTGCATATTTATTGGTGACCTAAAGAAAGTGCAAGACCCATAGAAGGCTATGTTAACCCTGGGTGTACCATGTATATTATCTTGAGACATCTATTGTGAAGCAAGGAGCTAACTTGCAGCCTGGGAAATTTTCTTGTAACTTTGATCTCACATTCTGCTTGTGGCCTTGTGTCATGTCTATTATATGCTGCTTTGTACCCTTTCTGAGCTTCTGTCTAAAATTTCATTCAACAGAAGCATGCTGGTACAAAGATTGCTGCTATGCATCTGCATGATGATCACCTGCATCAAGATAGATAGGGGTTTTTGGCCTACCATGCAATGACAAACCACTAGAGTGAATTCCTGATTGAGTAATTTGATCATAAAGGATTTCCTTTCAACTCAGGATACTTAAATCTATATCAGCGCTAGGTGCAGTTCTAGTTGACGATTTTGGATGATTCTATTTCGAAGAAAGTATGAACACCAAACATATTGCAATGCCTTGGGGTTTTTTGTGTTACAATTGTTATATTTTGGATGATTCTATTTCGAAGAAAGTATGAACACCAAACATATTGCAATGCCTTGGGGTTTTTTGTGTTACAATTGTTATATTTTTTAATATAAGTTACTTGCCGAGGTTTTGAAATCTGCACTTGAATGTCTGCCTGCTGAGCTACATGACTGGGGACAGAATCTATCATGGTAATGACATCATGATTTGAGGAGATGCTTGCTTGCAAAATACTTAGATTCTTTAAGTGAGATTAGTTTTAGCATGCAATAGGTTCCATTATGTAACTGGTCCATAGTATGTGATTTCATTGGACAAAATATACAGAGTATCATCATCATATACTGTTTCCTTACCTAAGAGGGGTCAGCTGGACAAAATATGCAGATATTTTAACTTTAGTGCTAGTGCTTTCAAGCAAGCACAAAGAAAGACGAAAAAGAAAGCAACTGTTATTTTTATTATGTTAACATGTTTTCATGTTTACTAAGAAGCCTTAACATGCAGAAGTATAGCATGTGGGACAGGATGATAGCTAGCCATCACCCCCTGCCCTTTTTTATTAATTTTTCTTTATTGTATTTCCAAAATATTTTCTCTTCCAAATGAAATCAATGGCAAATCTGACCATTAGATTTTAAATATGAAAAAGCAAGAAAGGTGGATATGATGAGTCAAAGGTCTAATATTAGTTCCCAAAAAGAAAATGATGTGGATTGTAATGGATGGTACAGCTGTAATGACCATTATTTAGAAGTAACAATGCTCAATGTTGGTCTCCATTACCATTATTCGATAGCTGGGAGCCAAACACACACTTTGTAGTCCATAATTGAGGGTGTTGCCTAGAATGATGGTAAGGCTCTTTGCGTGTTTTCTTGCGGGCATGGGTTCAAGTCTTGGAAACAGCCTTTTCAAAAATAGATGCATGTTTGTGTACATCTAACCCTCACCAGGCCTTAGCAGGAGCATCATGCACTGGGTATGCCCTTTTTTAAAAAAAATTGAAGTCCAGTATACGTTTGTTGGAGACATTTCCCCATCCAGCCGGTCACTGTTTGTATACCATTTATATTCTAATTACATGTATTATGTGTTAAGATCCTGTGTAATTGTAATTTTTCCAGGTGTTTCCTTTTTTAGTCATGCAAAATTACAAATCATGCAATGGCAGCAAAGTTGTTGCTCAAATTCGTGTTGTGATTTTTGTGGTTTGGTAATCAGTCTCACACCAATTGATTTTGATGAAAAATGCAGACAATCTCCTCGGAAGAAATCAAGGAAACCACGGCAAAGATGTAACTAGCATCCTTTGTGAATCCCCTTATACTCTAGTCTACTTTGTATGTATCTTGCTATTCTGTTGAATTTGTATATCAAAAGGAACCATTTCACCGCTTAATGGGTGGCCCTCCAACATGGAAAATTGCATAACTTTTTTATTCCATTATGTAAGGCACAGAGGACAAAAAATGAAATTAGCTTCCAAATTCCTCCCACGATCCCCAAGCGGCACTTGCTTGCAAGACCTTTTACTGAATTTTGGCGTTTGTCTACATGATTTGCCGCAATAATGTTTCTTGGGAAGTAGTCTGATGGTAATAAGGGTTTCATGCATTACTTCTCATCTCATACAGATGTTATCAGGGATGCTATTGTGACGAATAGAAGGTCGGTTGTTCTTTCAATCATGGTTTGTTTTCTCCAAGTGGAGTTGCATATTTCATGGTCGGTCATCATTCATTCATATTTCTTCTAATCAATTTAAAAAAGGCAATTTTGACATCCTTCTGGTGAATTGCAGGTACACAAATAGCAGCAACAATGAAAATTTAAAGTGTGGAATTCGAATTGGTGCTAAAAATAACGAGAGATGGTTTTGACTGAAAAGAGTCTTTTTCAGTGGAAGATGACTAATTTTGGATGATTTTCTTCCAAAGTCGTTCTTTTGCATAAAAAAAAAAACACAAACAAGCACTCGTACGCGCATGCTTTGCATGGAGTCATTTCTGCTTGATTGCCCTCTTTTTAAGTTTTATTCCGAGCGTCAACCACATATCCCTCCCATTGTGCTTTCTGATTTCGCTTAAGTTTTACCTACTTTTGCCAAGGGTATCAACTTCCTCCCTGGTGGCAATATTAACAGATCCGTCAAGCAATTCAAAGGACTCACAATGGATGCTAATTGTTTGAAATTTGTCCTTACAAAAGATTCAGTAGATAGAGATCTAAAATGATTGCCCTTTTTATAGTGATGATCCTATATGTTTGGGAGAAAATTCTTTGATCTTTTCCTTTCCCATCGCCTTCTGATGCATCTCAGTACATGTTTTGACAGTGTCTGCTTCTGTACCTGGGTGTGTTTATGGTAAAAAGTCCGCATCTCCGATTACCAACATGTTGGATTATGTGCTTGTAGCAACAGTAGGGGGTACTAATTTGGCTTTCCATAAAATTGCAAGATGGAAAATGCCGACTTGAATATGAATCATGGGGCAGAAAATGTTGCTTAAGTGTTGTTTGAATCCGAATGATGGGGCTTAAAAATTCTTACAACTGGAGGTAACTGGAGCAAATCAGAAGTGCTTGGTTTGATAACAGCACCATGCAGGATCAAATGGTAGAGAGCGGTGATATATCGCGGGTAGTTCCTATTTATGGATTTCTCACGAGAGGATGCATACACACGATACGAAGTTAACGCATTGTGTTCAGAAAAGACTGATGGACAACGAATATATAGAATAAGATTTTTAATACTCTTATCTCCAACTTATTGAGATTTACCCATGATACCGGGCATCCCACTGTCGTTCTCTGAAAAACTAAAATCTCGCAGCTTGCCAATAATTATTGGCTCGATATTTTTTCATTCGGATATATGTAAAGCGAGAGAAGCAGCTTCCTCTTCCTTTTATAGCCTCTTTGTACTTATTTTTTAATGTTATACGACATTGAATTATCCGAACTATCTTCAAGAACCTTATTTTTTTCTTTTTTTACTACCGATATTTCCAATCATGGAACCCATCTTTTCTGATCATTTATCACGTATATTTTATTTTTACTTATTTTATGGTTAATATCATCTTGCGTTATCTACGTGACTTTTTTAACCTCTTCTCTTTTACGCTCACGTTTATAGTTTCATATCCAAATGGATTGGTTTGCAATCCTTACCCATGGCAAAGTGGGCCAATTTGATGGTGATCTATCGCCTGAAATCATCACAAAGCAACTTGCTTTCCTATTTGACTTTGATTTAAGTTTGGGGTATTTATATAGACTGTTTACTACAAAGAGGATAATATCGAAGTATTATGTGCCCATGGAGAATGCCTTAAACGGAGAGGCCAAAGGTCATATTGTGCCTTAGATAGAAATGATGCTCCAGTAGGAGACACCAAAAAGGGCTATACTAAGCCCTAGAGGCAGAGGGCCCTGCCATGCATCAATATAAAATGCCCGCTTTAGGGTTCATTGTAACGTTTAGTTTCTCCCTCTAGTGTAGGACTGAACTTTGGATTGATTCATTTCTTAAAATCTTAGTCGAACCTACTCTACTTTTTCCAAGGTCGGGTCGGTTTGGTTTTTGGTCAACCTTATTCTACTTTTTCCAAACTTGAGTCGGTTTGGTTTAAGGTATGTTAGCAAAATTTACTTGAATCAAATCATCAACACTGTAAAAATAAACACAATGACTTTGGATAATAACACCGCATAAAATGTCCAATTACAAGGTCCCTTACTCCCTTTGAGTCTGTTCTCTTGCTAATGCCTTTGTTATTTGGACTTATCCGATTGCATTCTCCAGTCATCACACCTTCAACAGCTTAGCTAGTCTCATAAACTTCTTGACTGCATTACCATTGACAATTTGGCATTAGAGTGTCTATTATAGACATGCAAGTCTCTCAAGGATTGATTTGAAATTAACAGAAGTTATAGGTCTATTGTTCCGACTCTAAAGAGGTTATCAACAAGGGTTTTATGCCAAGATCTAAATCTTAACACTACCCCTTGGTTTTTACAAAACTTGGCTTGACTTTTAGTGTTGGGGTTAAAGAAGAACAAATGAGGGAAGGCCATGTTTGCAATTTGATCAAAGTTCTCAGCTTACCTTTTTACATTCAAAAACTCAAGTTGGAGTGCCTTTTCCTACAAGTTGTCATTGCATTTGGCATTTTTGGATCTTGGTTGGAATTCCAATTATCACTACCTATTCTGTTAAGTGTAACATGCACAAGATGATGAAAATGAACAATAATACTAGTTTTATAAACCCATAAGCGAAAGTTGTAGTGATGAAGATGTCTTTTCCATATAATAATAAATAATGGATGTGATATGGAAAAGTATTTAAAGTTTTTTTTAATACTATCATATAGCTAGGTTGGTTTGGTTCAAGTAGTTAGACCCCCAACCAAACCGACCTGAAATATGAATGTGGGTTAGAAAGCTCTACCTGAACTGATCCTATGGGTCAAAAAAGAAAAACCAAACTTGCCTAACATAAGATAAGTTACAGTTTGATTCACAGGTGCCCACCCTAAGTTGCACTCTAGTGCACCCTCCCTAAGCACATAATATCTTGATATTGTCTTTTCTAAAATCATGTTTAGAAATACTTGTCTAAGGAATCAAATTTGGGCTTTAGAGCTTTTATTAGTTTTAAAACTATGCAATCTAGCCATCATATGGTCCAGATCTGTATGTGAGACCATGTCCTCACCCAGAATAAGTATTCCTTCAAATTTCTCCAAATCATCACTATTTAACTCAATTCGTCTAACATATAACCAACGTGGGGCTTGTGCAGCTTATAAGGTTCTCGCTCTTCCAATGTTCTAACACATTGGCTAAGGAGACCCACATAGAGGTTGCCTTTCACAGTGTGGCGACTTGGGTTGGGGTACCCATGGGTTGACCCGAAACCAACCTGACTTTAACCAAGGTCAGTTCCACTTGAATTACCTATAGGGTCAGTTCGGGTAGGCCATTCTGACCCGTATGCCCAAATCGATTTGGTTCAGTTTGGGTGGTCGGGTACCTGGAATCGACCCCCATAGCATATACAAATTAAAAAATAATAATAAATTGAATAGCTGTAAGGATGTTGGGCCCTTGGCGTGCGGTTGCCTCATGCGGAAAGGGGGTCTAAGACTACTGTGAAAAGGGGTGAAAAGGGGATTAGCCAATTAGGGTTAGCATTTCCTTTCCATTTTTCTTCCAAGCTTCTATACTTCTAGCTGTCTTGCCCGACTCTGGTCTTCACTCTTCTTCTAGCCACAGCTAGCAAAGCTAACCATCTTTGCAACCCTTTCCTCTTCGATTCTTCTAGCCATAGCTAGCAGCAGCCAGCCGCCGTCTCCCTTCTTCTTCTAGCCATAACCAATAGTTGTCAATCATCTCCGTGGCCATTTTCTTTTCAATTTTTCCAACCACAGCCACTAGTAGCTAGCCATCTCCACTCTTTCCTCTTCGATTCTTCTAGCCGTCTCCACTCATTGTTTTCCTTTTTTTTATTCTTCTAACCGCATCCTCTTGCAGAGCATCCCCAAATCATGGATGTCGCCTTATCCGCCCACAAATCATGGACACTGCCTCATCTGCCCACAAATCGTGGACACTGCATCAACCCCAAATCCTGGACTCTACCTCATCTGCCCATTTGTTTTCCCCTTTCTTCAACTAGCCATTTGCAACTGCCTCTGTTGGGTATTTTTTTTCCTCTTTCCTATTGATATTGATTACTGATTAATCATTAAATGCACTATTTTATTTTTATTCATTGCATGCTTCAATTTCTAATATATATTTTTTCATTCATTTACTATTTTAGGATTGTATCGGATGATAATAATGTAAATATCATTAATGTTGATTTGGATTTGGATAATAACATGGGGGAAGAGGAAGTGGATGTATATGAGAATGCTAGAACTCTTAAGTTTGAAAGTGTTGAATCCAAACCAAAATTTGCATACAAGTTGACTTCAAGTATTTAGCAACATTTTTCCAAGAGGGGCAGATTACAAAAAATGGAAAAATAGAAAAAAAAAATAAGAATCAATGTGTAATTATTGTAAGGTGATATTAGCTTATTCCAACAATAATGATACTAGTTCAATGAGAAAGCATCTAGAAAGATGTACTACTTATCATCTTAGTGGACAAGAAAAGAAGCAAAAACTATTGACTACGTTATTGTCTTTAGGTAGTGATGCTACTCAAGCTACTACCTTATCTGTATGGAAATTAGATCAAGCTACAAATAGAAAGACATGTGCTAAAATGATTAGTATTGACAAGAAGACATTTTCAATTGTTGAAAATGAGGTTTTTGAAGATATATTAACTTAATACAACCACTTTTTAAGTTTATTTCAAGAACTACAGTTACTAAAGATTGTGTTGTAGTTTATGGAAGGGAAAAAAAGAATTATTAAATTTTTTTAAAGATAAAATTCAAAGAGTATGTTTGATAATAGATTTGTGGACTTCCATTACACATGAAGATTATTTTTGTTTTAAGACACATTTTATTGATGATAATTGAAAGTTACAAAATAAAATTATCAATTTTTGTCATCTTCCACCACCACACAATGGTAAAAACATTGTCCAAGTAATTGAAGATTGCTTATTGAAGTGGGAATTCAATGGTATTTGTTCAATCACTAAGGATAATGTATCTAATAATAATCTTGCAGCAAGAAGTCTCAAAAAAAGGTTAATCAAAAGAAATTTATTGATTGGGGATGGTGAAAATCTTCATGTTAGGTGTGCAGCCCACAATATTCAAGATTTAATAAGCCAAGTTCCAAATAGTATGAAATATATAAGAGGTTCTCAAGCAAGTAAAAGTAAATTCAAAGAATGTTGTGAAAAACAAAGTTGAAGGAAAAATGTGGTTTCTGTATAGATATGCTAACTAGATGGAATTCTATTTATTTCATGTTGGAAAATGCTATAAAATTTCAAAAAGCATTTGAACACCTAGCAAATGTGGATCCTATTTTTGCTATTGAAGGACCTCCAACTGAAGATGATTGGAATATTGCTTAATTTTTATGCATCTTTCTAAAAATATTTTATGAGATTACAAATCTCTTGTCAGGCACATCTTATGTTACTTCTAATATTTACTTGGTTCAGCTTTTTGAAATCAAGATAATTCTAGTTAACTCTTCAGCATCAAAAAATCAACTCCTTTGGGGCATGTCTAAAAGAATGAGGCAAAAGTTTGACGAGTATTGAGGCAGTGTTGAGAGAATTAATTTAATATTGCTTGCTACAAATGTTTTTGATCCACATTACAAACTTAATTTTCTTAAGTTTTTCTATTCAATATTTTTTGATTAAAGGAAAGTTGTGCAAACAAATTGAAAATGTGAAATATGAATTTACAAAGATATTTTCAAGATTTATGAGGCTTGTTATTCTTCAACATAGATCACAAGTTCACAAGAAAAGAGTAATCAAGTAAAAGTGAAGGAAAATACAACTTATAAATTTCATAAATTTTGTAATGTCGAGGAAGAAGAAGAAGTACAAACAAAAATTGATCATTATCTTGAAGAAAAAATTGAGAAGCAAATTGAAAACTTTGATGTTTTAAAATTGTGGACAGTTCATTCTTCTAGATACAGAGTTTTATCTCACATGGCTCATGATATTTTGGCTATTCCTATCACCAGTGTTGCCTCTGAAATAGCCTTTAGTATTGGTGGGCATGTTCTTGATGAATATAGAATTCTGTTCATTACCTAAAGATAATTTAGAAGCTTTAATCTGTACTCAAAGTTGGATGCAAATGGCGCTAAAACCCACTGGTGTTGAGCAAATCTTGGGAGATGATGATGGTGAGCGAGGTAATGTGTTAATTCATTTAAGTATTTTAAGTTAATTTTCTTTTTTTATTATATGATATTAACAGGTATATGCTGATTAATATGCAAAAAAAAAGAAATGATGATCAATCTAGTGTTGCTATTATTATTCCAAAGAATAAGGTTTGATATTTGTTTTATCTAATCAATTATATTTTTTATTTTTGGTATATTTTTTTCCTAATAGTTTCTTTTATTTTTTCAGGGAAAGGGAATTTTATATGAATGATGCTTGTTGTATAACTCAGGTGTTCTGTCTAATGATTTGCTATGAAAATTACTATCTTCTAGGTTTGATCATTTGTCATTGCATTCTAACAACTTATTCTGCTTTCATGCACAATGATGGAAACCTTTGGTTTACCAATTGTTCTACTTCCTCTTCTTTCCCATGTGTTGTTGTAATCTAACTTTTTGTTATCTTTGCTTCCTTGTAGGTATGAGGATCTATTTGGATTTTTTAGCACATGTACCAAGAAAGGATTTTGTTTTTGTCAATAAACAATTGAAGGTGGTTTGTATGTTTGGTTACTTATAGGTATGGGGATTGCAATTGACTTCAAAGTGGCATCTATAAGTGGGCACAGGTGAACATTGATGCTTCCACATGCTTTTATTTCATTAGTTTATACTTCTATTTCTCTTTTTTTCTAAATGACTTGGCATCATTTAGTGTATGGCATATGAACTGTTATTGCATTTAACAGAGAACTTCACCCCATGATTATGTAGTTGAATTTTTTAAGAATTTGTTCATGAAATCTTGCCCAAATGAACTCCACCCCATGTTCTATATTTCTGTTTGCTAGGGTGAGGAGGGTTGGTTCATTTCCATTGGGATTTTAAAAAATGCTTGGCTAAGAAACTCTCAGACATGTCCATTCAAGAAAACATTCTTGTTTTGACTTCCATTGAAATATTACAATGCTACATTATATTATAATGCAACAAATATTTCTATGGTCTACCATGGAAAGAAAAAGTGGGCATTACCAAATATAAATTGTATATGTTACAAGGGTGTAAGTTTTTTAGAAGCCAATGCACACTGTGGTCAATTGAATAAATTGTCCAGATTCTATGCATGTTACTTGAGATTATGGTTTCAGATTGAAAAAAGCTAAGTATGCCCAACAAGGATACAAAGGCATGAAATAAATATTTATCCTTGAACAATCTAAGATGCATGGAAAGATATTTATTAACCTATTGATGAAAGCCAAACCTGATGAAAGCCAAACCTGTTGCCCAACCTATCTCAATGCACTAAATGCAATTATATGCATATCTAACGTGAATTAAGTTTAGAAACATGAAATGTTGATTTACCATTCTTTCCTTTCCCTAGTACTTGACGGAAAATTGCTTGTTCTTATAGATTGCACTACAAAAATTCAAGTGGAAGGATTGCTAGAGCCCTCCAAATACTAGAATAGTCGCTACAGAAGATTAGGAATGGTTTAAGGAGAATGTAGTTTTTGTCATTGGAAGGAATGACCAACTATATAAGTATAACAGATTTAATTCTATCCTTTAGTGTATTCAAAACAACTCGAACAACTACTTTTAGTATTGCATTAGGTTAATGTACTTGACTTTATTAGAGCTCTTTTCTCAGTGGACAAACCAGTTTATGTCTTAATGTTCTACAAGAACATTATCTTCATCTATTTGATACACAAAGTATTTCTTTATTTCTTTAATGTTTTATATTGATAGTGATAGGACCTTGGTGCTTGGAGTCATATCGTATCTTTGCTAGATTGGTGGATGATCTTTGTATTTTAAATTTTCTTAAATTTAATTTTCTTTCTTTAGGGGCAGATTAATATGGAATCAATTTGGAACAAGAACCAAACTAACCCGATGGTAAAAGAAATAGTGTAGGGTCAACCTAGAACTGAATCGATCTAATAAAATGGTAGGGTAGAATTTTTAGAAACAGGGTTAGGGTAAGTTCGACTAAGAACCGAACTGACCCAAGTTGCACCCCTATATAACAGAACTTAGGGGTGATATCCATGCCTCTTATGAGCCTAGGTTGCACCTTTACACCTATGAAATCCCCAGAAATCATTTACACGTTAGTACTTTTGAGGTTGTTCTTATTAGTTCCAAAGGGGCATATGGCAAAGCACATGCCTAAATGATAGCGAATAAAAACAAAAACCATAAAAGGAAATATAATGGTTTGATCTAAAGTTGGTGCCTACTCTACTCTTTAAGGATTTTGTACCTTAGATTCTACTATTTATATACCTGAGCTTATCAAAAGCTCATACAATTATTGATTTCTCCATGCTTACCAAAGAATCAATATCCCAATATTGCAAAGATAACCCTCATACTAGCAAAAAATCAAATAAATAGTAGAAAGAAAAATTTACTACGAAATACCTTTTGTTAGGCTTATTTCTATAAATATAAAGGGCAATAAAAAAGGAGTAAAATAAATCTCTATGCATATTAAAGAATCTTCTTATAAGATAAATTTTATAAGTTTGCCTAATTACAAATTAGATCCTATATTCTATATATTTACAACATAAACCCTATAAGATTTCAATTATTGTAAAGTAAACTCTACTATTAACTTATCCTCTTATAAGACAAAAGTATCCCCTCACTATTCATCTTCCTTCCTAACTATAATGGAAACACATTCTTTACAGAAATTCAATGCGATGTGCTTAAACTAAAGAAATGACAAGGAGGACCACTCTAATTCTATCAGAATGTTGAGGAGGATATAGTGCAGTTACTACATCTTACAATTGATTATGTGGTGTAGTGTCCTGATAATTGTCAAATAATGTCTAAAATGCTCCACTATATTGAGGAGCTTTGCCACTCTAGTCAATCTCAAGAACAAGAAGGAAATAAATAGTCAATTGATTGTGCAGAAGCTGGGTACTCTCGGTGAACAACTTTAGTTGATGGATTAGGGCCACTGCCGCTCATCACTTTTTGAGTGAGGCATTGATGATTTATCAATTTTATTGATTCGATTTATCTTGGTTTATTTTTAGCAAGATCTATAGAAATAGAACTAATATGAGAAGTTGAAGCAATCACCTTTTTGTTACCTAAATCATTTAAAGCCAAAGATCTATTAAAGATTCATTATAGTCTAAACATGAAAAAACTCAAAAACTGGTGTGTATCAAACAAAGATAAAGAAAATCAAACACTACAAATGAGATAAAGTGGTTAATTTCACTACCATAGGTGATTAATATTGGTCTTTCATTTCATCGATGAACAATAAAACGCATTAGATCTGGAGGATTAATTGGGTGATGGAGAAGAGGAGCCACTAAAAGAAGAGGGCAGACATAATGAGATGGATGTTGCGCTAGCTCTTCATGATGGACTTCTGGTGGCGAAAATACTCGGATAAGGTACAAGACTTCTCACATGATGGGTTGGTCTCGTACTTTCAATAGATGCGAGCGACAATGAAGAGTAGAGGTTTGAGGGCATTGCAGGGGGTTATTTCCAAAATCGTGCCCATATTTTATTGATAATCTCAAATGCATGCCCAAGTTTTGGGTTTTCCCAAATCCATGCCTAACCTTCCTCTCCCATTTCCAAATCAATGCCTGACGTCACCAAACCTCATCTAACGATCGATTTCTAAAATCTAATGATGATAATACCCCGATGGTAAACGAGAAGTTTATTCTACTGGTTTTCTATCCTTGTTTAACACCAAAATCGCCGGCCTCTTCTCCTTCCCCTTTTTGTCTTTAGGCACCTCCGGAGTAGCTACAGCAAGAGTCCCGATGCTTCCAACCCTTCCCTGTCCGGCCCATGCTCATCTCCCTTCCACAAGTCGCAGCCTTGTTTTCCTATCGCCTTCAATTTCTCTCTCTATCTAAAATCTTCCTATTTTCTTGCCTTCTCTTTATGGTCTTGGAACAAAGGTATGTGAGTTTGAAAGTTGTTTTATTCTTTTCCAGACTTGTGTCCTCAAAGTGAGTCCTCAAAGCAAAAATTGAAGAAGCTCCTTAGTCCAAAATATGTCCTCCCTTGTTTATTTATGCCTTGGGACTTACTTTGCCTTCCGATTCTCCTCGTAAAAGAACCCAAAGAGCGAGACAACTGAAAATGTAGAAAAATAAATAGCAATAATATCGATCGATGAATGTCTACTTGATATTGCTTGAACATTGAATAGGTCGGTAGCCTTGTTTTTATCAGTATTCTGGCCATAAGCAACCTCCTTTCCATGAGCGTCAACAGCATGAGCTCTCACCTCTTGCTCACATTAAGTTCATGAAAAAGATTATAGAAAAATCATTTGAGCAGCACCTCCAAACCACTAATCATGTGGTATGTTTTCTTTTTTGAAATAGGTAGAAGTATGTGCCCATACCCACGAAATTCTTGCAAATGTGGCAAAGGGTTGTGTTATACTTTGATGTCATGGACAAGTAAAAATTCACAATGCTGATTTTATTGGTGTCCTATAATGGTAATGTTTCTGTACACAGTTGGTATGTATTTACCTTTTTTGATAATTTATCATAATATTGATATTTTAATAAATTTTATTTTTTATTTATCCAGGGCAAACATGACTATAACTATTTTCATGGTGTGACGTATATCATCAACGACTTGCAATTACACATGAATTAGAGGCAATGAGCTCAACTAGTGACAAACATGGTACACATATGGAGGCAAGTTAGATAACAATGGGGTCAAGTGGAAAGTCATGTAAAGCATATGATGAAGTGTCACTGTTGATGAAAGAACTAGAGCTTGCAAAAAGAGAGATCGAGATCATGAACAAAAGAAGCTATACTTTCCCAAATATTAGATAGAATTAAAAAATTAAAATTCTCTAAATAGGCATTAGTGTTTTTCGTATGTCTGTACATGGTGGACTTGAATCATTGTAGTGTAACTAAAATGACATTATATGGAATATTATGGCATTTATGCTATTTCAAAATTCCAGTGTTGTTTTTATCTTCTAGTTGAACGAAGCTATTTTCTGTTTATTTTAGTACAAAGAGAGTCAATAATGAATTCCTTCTACCTATATAATAAGTCAATAAAGAAAATCATGAAATTTGATTTCGGAAGTTGAGAAGAAGAAACCATTCAAAGGTAAAAGGAAAGCATTTTGAAGCATCAAGTTTTAGCCTTTTTCTTTTCTCAAAAATTAGCATATTTAATGTCCTTAAGAATCCACTTCATAAAATTACCAAGGCAAAACTATAAAATGAAAATATGAATAGAAAATCCAATGATGTCATAGGGCTTGTGCATCCCATGCCAAGTAGGATAAAGCTGATTTTAGTAAGTTACAAGGAAGTTGCATACCTTACCAACATCAAGGAGAAGAAACTTGTCACAGTCAACTATAGTGTTCAACTGATGGGCAATGCTAAGCGTAGCACAAGATTTAAATTCTTCTCTAATGGTTTTCTGGGTAAGTACATCTTTTCAAACATCCATAGCTACTGTTGCTTCATCGAGAACAAGAATCTTAGATCTCCGCAGTAGTGCACAAGCAGGACTTAGTAGTTGCCTCTGTCCAATGCTGAAATTTTCCCCAGCTTCAGAAACCTTGCAATAGAAAGTTGGCAATTTTCTCAGACCTTGTATCTATTTTCTGTAAGCATTGCTTGATTATATATGCATTCTGTCTCTAATATACTTCATAAGTCTTGGATTAGCTTCTAAAGAGAGTCTGGCTTTCTAAAGTTCTCTCTATCGGTCTTCTGAGTGGCTTCTGACATTCTTTTGAGTAGCTTTTGAAGAATTTCTGACAATTCATATAATGTGAGTTCTCTTTGTTGGTCTTCTGAGTGGCTTCTGATATTCTTCTGAGTAGCTTCTCAAGAATTTTTGATAATCCATATAACGTGAGTTCTCTCGGTCAGTCTTCTGAGTGGCTTCTAACATTCTTCTAAGTAGCTTCTAAAATGTGCCTATTACACATCAGTTAGGGGCAACCATCTCATCAGTAAATTCTGAAATCGATTGGGTGAACCTGGAGGTGGGTGCTATCTAATTCTTGGAACATACTATGACACTTCTGCAAGACACAAAATGATTGAAACATGATGGAACTAGCCTTCTGGCTTAAAGTCCTCCACATGACGAACATGATTTTTCCTTTTTCTTTTTTTTTTTGGTTGGTTTTTATTCTTATCTTGGGCCCTCATATTTATTGCATTGTTTTGGATTGGAAACATGGGATATCGTGAATCCAGTTCCCTGTTGCTTATTTCATTTCAGAGAGAAGAGAAAGCAGAAAGGCCTATAACACCAGCAATATGGTAAGCTAAAGTGGGACCTACTTTTCATTTTGATTTTACCTTTTACCACACATACAAATCATTGAAGTGTAATTATTTATTTAGTATTAAAAACTATTCCAATCAGATAGATTTTCAAGTAATTCACACTAAAGAAAATGATAGGGCAAGAGTTACTATGATGAAATTATTTTAGAATACATTTATATATAGGAAAAATACTTTAGTTGTGATTTTATTATCAAAGTAAATTGGAAATAATATTCTATTTTATGATTTTATTTAATCTAGCCCACTTGAATGTGTGACTTAAATGGTGTTTGATATTAAACTAATTGATTTATGGTTGAGTCCATAGGGTTAATTGACCGCTTTTTAGGGCTCTAGTGCTATTTTGGGCTATTAGATGACAACTTTATTTATGTATGAATGCATGTGTCACCAAGTGTATGAAAGTATTTATCATTTCCTTCTTTTGGAATTAGTTCAGTGGAATTTGAGATCGCCCCATTAGTGGGCCAACAGGATTTAAGTTTGTTTTCACAAATTAATGTAAATTCTATTACAATTTATGAGGTAATTTACGGCAATGTGTGAAATATATCATCTTGGTTTCAGGCTCCTTCTAGAAGTTGGCATTGATTACTTGTATCCTCAGGGAGGATCTTGGTTCTTTTGTTGCACAATCAATGTGCAAAGTATGGTAAGGCCCTGTTTTAAACAAAAACTTTTTAAAATAAAAAAGAGCTCTTGGAACTATCTTCCACCCACAATACTTATAGAGACCCTAACAGGCAAAAAAGACAATGAAGTGAAATGTAACGATGTAGTAACAAATGGAACCTGCTTACATATCAAGAGAAGAAGAGATCTAAATATTGATAAGGTTCAGTAGGAAGAAACTGCCACTCGTGACATCAATAATGGATTTTCAGAAAGTGTGTAGGCTAGATCTTGAAGTCCCCTCATTAAAGAAATTAGCTTCTAACTTTGCTAGCCAGAGATGTGGTCAAAAGTGAACACATGCCTAGTGGACAAATCCTGAAATTCTTCAATAACATCAGATGACTTCCATGGCAAAAAGTTGCCACAGGCCACCAGATATCATTCTGGTAGCAAAATGAACATGACCAGATGAATCTTATATTCATAATTATTTCTTTCGTTCCCTTAATGGTGAACTCTTCGGAGATTACATGTCAATATGCCCTTTTGAAAAATGAATATGACGAGATGAATCTTATATTCATAGTTATTTCTTTGGTTCCCTTAACAGTGAACTGTTTGGAGATTACATGTCAATATATGCCTCTTTCCTTGCTCCGTGGATCTTCAGTGCCATGGCACCAAAATGGGATGTCGCCGCATCAATCTCTTAGACTCCACTTCTTCACATTTTAGCATCTTGTTCACCACTCCAACTTCTTTGCTTTGTTCCATTTTCTTTATTGATATTTTACATATAGTTTTCTTCTTTTTGTGCATTCATGTGCTTACAAACAAATACAAACATATATCTATAAATCCAACATGAAAAAGCTAGGAAAAAGCTAGCTGATTTAGATAAGATATAAGTGAATAAAATTCACTTATCACTTGCTGCCCATTTTGACAGTGTCAAACATTCAAATGATTTTGTGAACCCTACCTTTCACAACAGAAGGGAAACAAACCTGAGAAGCACTTCCTACTTTACACTTGGATCCTAAGGTTGTGGGACTAAACATTCAGCTTCGTTATGAAAGTAAGGATAATCATCCTATGTCTGATAGCCGGACAACATTTTTTGCCAATCACAACTAAAGGAAATGGATGAGCCAGATAAACACTTCTCACTTTATAATGAATTCCTTATGTACTGAGACTTACATTCAAAACATTACATTAGCAACAATGTTCAATTTTTTTGGGATCAAAGACAACCATAGAATTTTTCATGCAATTTAAATGAAGAGATTATGCTTCAAAACGTGAACAATCTCCACCTACATGCAACCACATTTATGATTGTGAAAAAAAAATTACAGAGGTATGCAACTTAAATATATACCACATGCATGAGAAAGTAGTATCTGCCAAATATGCAACTTAAATACATACCAATGACATCCTTTTCTTCCAATGTAGAATCCAGCTGCCCCAAAAGCCCTCAATTACAATCAATTGTAAGGTATGATATATCCATGAATGTTGATATCAAATCATATCTGTTAGTAACGTATGAGAGTATGACTTTAAGAAAAAGTGTATGGATTATACTAGACTAAATTTGTTGTAACTAGTTTGGATAGTGAACAAGCATACAAATTACAATTACCTTCCTTAAAACCCTTAATGAAAAACCCTATAGTAGTTCTCTCTAGTTCTCTCTCAAGTCACATTTTAAAAAAATCCAAGTTGAAAATGTGGTTACTAAAGCTTACAAACAACATACTTTAAAACAAAAGACACACAATTATGTAGATGAACTCAACAAACTAAGTCACTTATGCTAACTGCTACTTCTTTTCAATATTATCCCCTCTTATTGCCTTTGCCCCTTATAGCTGCATTTTTCTTCTTGTTCCCAACATGGAACGAAAAAGTGGATATACTCTTTTGCGATGGATTTTTGCAAGTTTTTTTTGTTATGACCATGATTACTTGTGGTCATTTGTATCATTCGTTGATCTTTGATCTCATTTCATTTCCTTTCAATTCATAACAATTTAATGTTTTCGAAATGTTTTAAAGATATTAAAATGAATAAAAGACAATCTTTAACGTTACAAGTGGTTTAAATTTATAAATTACGTTTCGGTTTCATTGCAATATAATGATGCACCATTTCTTGGCACTGAAACATCTGTCACCGACCACTGCTCACACGTTAGGTTTTTTACTTCTTTGCATGGATGATATTACGTTATTGCCTGTGTTTGTTTTGTTTCTTCCACAACAAACGTGTGTAGGGTAATTAGACTCAAAAATGTTTGCAAAATGGCTTACACTGGTGATGCGTCTAGTGCAGTCACCCTTCGAAAAAGGCACGACAAACTGGAGGAAAAAATATCCTACGATTGTGCAACATCTTTACAGAACTGAGAGTAACTACCCCCAACAAGCTGTTGGTTCCAACGTACTCCGAGCACAGAACAAACCACCATTCATTGTAAAGTGCAAATATTTGATCGATTGATATTCCTAATTTCCAATTAGTAGGACGTCCTTTGAAATTTTGAAATTAGATTATTCGAGAATAATACTCATCATCAAGCATTTAATTTAATTAAAAGAGGATTTCTTCTGGTTTTTGGTACAGCTGAGAACCCTAACTCACAGATTTGATTTGCCAACTACTTAGCTGTGTTGGGCAACAAATGAAATTATCATGAATCATTGTTATCCTCATTGAAAATACTTCTGCGTTGGTTAAAACTGGATTCAAGTCTACCCTCTTGGTTGGATAAGAAAACGAATTTGTTCAATTACATGCAGGACAGTGGGGGTACGTTCAAGTCAGCCATGAAAGGGCGGGAAGCGATACCATAAGGACAGTGAGGCGGCATGCAAATCTTTGTTCAGTCAGTGGCCTTGACAATTTACTGAATATATGGTCCTCGTTTCTTTCATAGGGTGAGAACGGCAGGGGATTCATGCAGCCAATCCTTGTTGGATAAGAGGCTCAAATGAGCAACAACGATACCAACGACATTGATGTTAAAAAGTGGAAAGGTAACACAGGATTGTCAATGCATTATAGGCACAGGGAAATGTTGATACAACTTACCATCTTGTTGTTATATGCAAGCACACACAATTTCTTCAAAATGAAAAGAAAAACGCAGCCCTCTTAACTAATCTAGTTAGATATTTACAAATGGTCAAGATTTTCAATGTTACCATAGTCAGCTGTGCTGATAATACTAGCCTCCCCCACCAGCTGCTCCGTCAAAGCTGATAGGCGGGCAACTTCTCTTCGAGCCACACTAAAACATTCACTTGTCAAAGAACATGAGTCAGTAGCTTCTGCATTGTCTATCTCAAAGATGAGGTCATCTAAGCTCAATGCAGTTTGGGTCTCAAGCAGAAGCTTCCGGCTCAGATCTGCAATGTTGCGCAGAGCACTTGTTGCAGCTTCAACTTCTAGTTCAGCAGCCTCCAGCTGCAACTTCTCCATAGCCAGATCTGCCACACTCTTGTCCCCAATTGTTTCCTCAGCAAGTACATACAGTTTCTTGAGTCCTTCAGCTTTCCCCATTATCTCATCTTCCATCATCTTCTTCAGTTCCAATTCTCTAGCATCCCATTGAGCCAATGCCGTCTTCAATTCCTCATCCTTGGTGGCCAGGGCTTTCCGTGTAGCCAGAAGTTCTGCTTCCTTGTCTTTCAGGTTTTTCTTTGCCATCTCAAGCTCAATCTCCAGTTGTTCCAGGCTCTGTAAACCCAGAACAGGTGCATTTACCACCCTACTGACTTCATCATCAGTACCAGGCAGGACATTTGCATTATCCAAGAGCTCCAACAAACTGCTGCCACCTTTGTCATAAGCAACAAGGCTGTCTGTCAGTTGAGTGATTCGCTCTACCATGATTGCAGCCTCTAAAAACCTATGCTTCATGTCATCAAGCTCAAGCTGTCTTGTTTGCACATGCTCATCCCTCTCCAACAGCTTTTTATTTGCCTCAAAAAGGTCATCTTCTTTGCTTTTCATAAGGAACTTCAGCTCAATAGTCTCATGGTTTGCATCCTCTAGTTTTTCTGTTGTACTCTGAAGATCTGCATCGTTTACTTGCAGAAGATTGTTAACATGCGCATGCTCAGCTTTCAGATGCTGAATTTGCAACCTGGCATCTGCTAATTCTGACTCTTTAACCTGCAGAAGATTCTGGGCTTCACAGAACTCACGAGTTTTCTTCTCAAGCTTCTCCTGAAGCAATTCTCGCTCTTGAGTCACCTGTTGTAAAGCAGATTTCTCATTATTTAGCTCTTCTTGTAGATTTCCTACTAGATCCTTGTCCATCTGTAAGTGACATTCAAGTTCTTTGTTTCTAGCTTGTTCAACTCTCAACTTATCCCTCTCAGCCTCAATTTCCACTAGTGCTTCTTTCAAACTTGCTGTGTGCGAACTGACTACATGTTTCAACTCATCAACTTCCACTAATTGTCTCTCGAGCTGCTGTTCTTGATCTCCCATTTTTTCACGGAAAGAAGCAAGAGATTTTTGAGTAGAAACTAGCTCAGACCTCACATCAATGAGAAGCTTTCTTACTGTTTTGAGGCCTTCCAAGCTGTCCTTGGTCTCAGTCATATGCTTTGATGCTTCTGCTTCAAGTTTACTTAATGATTCTTTTGACATTAACCAATCCACAGTTTGCTTCTCTAAACTGGCCTCTGCAACTTTCAGTTTCTCTTCTTCCTCTTTTTGAAGCTTCACAGACTCTGCTAGCTCATGCTCTTTTTCCCTGACTAATTTTTCCAGCTCTTGAATTGTCACTTGTTGTTTCTCAATAACTTTATTTGCTTCATCAAGATGTTCATCCCTGATTTTGAGGTCAGAATACATTCTTTCTGCCTCTTCATTCTTCTTTTTAAACTCATCTTTCATTGTATTTAGCTCCTCCACTTTACAAGCAAGTGCAGATTGTGCAGCAATAATCTCCCTGTCTTGCTCTTCAACCAGGAGCTTTAGATCCTCAATCTGCTTGGCTTGAGACAATAAATTGTCATTGGCCTTTGTTAGCTCATCTTCCAGTTTCTCTTGCTTGGACAACACAGCAGCAATTTCTTCCTCCCGCTGTTCCAGGTCTTGCTTTGCACGATTCAATTCAGTATGTTTTACCAAGACCGTTTTCTCTGCATCTTGGAGATCTTCTTCCTTTTTTCTCAAGGCCATCAAGGCACCTTTAAGGTCAGACTCAAGGACTTCAAGATCAACACCAACATCATCAGGAATGCGAGAACCACTATTCATCTGTTCTTCCAGCTTCTGTGTTTGCATAAACACTCTCTCCAGGAGGACTCTGGCAGTTTCTGATGCTCCATTTCCACTGTTACCAATGTTGGACTCCAATAGTGATCTGACTAACAGTAGAGAAGATCCCTTCCTGTTTTGAGCCTTAGGAATAGCTAGCAGTCTATGATTCATGCTAAGCCTGAGACAGCATATCTACAAAAAAAATAACAAGTCCAAATACTCATTCCTTTGCATAAATCTGTGTATTAGATGAAACAATCAACAATAACTAGTCATAAAAAATACAGAGAAAAGGAATAGGCTTGACTGAGAGACTAACATGCAACATGAGAATCACAGAACCAAGCATCCCATGAATACATCTGCAGTTAGTCCACCTTTCACATGCAAGTGAATGGAAAAGAAAAAGAAAAATTATTACACAAAATAAATAATCTTTTGCTGGTTCCGCTGTTCTCCACAGGCTCCATAATCATGCGTCCCATCCCTCCCTTCGAAAGTTTTGCAGACTAGTAACATGTTTAATTCATGAGTGGTCTAATCCAAGCTTCATGCACACTTGGCTCTTTGCATGTATGCATCTCTTTCTATAACAACTTAGGGGAGATGCATCCTCTACACTACTTTCCACCTTGCAGGAATCTCACTCATTCCATCATCTTTGAAGCTCTCGCACTCTGGCCATATGCTTGTGTCAATCACCCCAATGATCGCATCTTTGCTAAACCCAGAAGTTGACCATAGGCCTGAAGAGGGATTGAGGGAAAGGAATTCGAATGTGTAGGTGGCGTCCAGCTTGGGAGCATCGTTCAGGTATGCAGCAATGAAGCCCAGTGGTTTAGCGTTGGTGCTTAGGGATTGGAGAGTGGCCAACTTGTCCATGTGGAATATGTGGAATGTTCAGATGTTGTTGCTTGCGAGATGTAGAGGATGAAGATCAGTGCTTGGAGGAGTAGCCATGGAAGCCATTACCCTTCAGGCTGTTGGCTTCGGAAGCTGAACAGCTACTTAAAAACTGTAGAAGTGTAGAAGCTCATGATTCTCAACTTCTACAATCTTCTTTCCTAATTAGGGATGGTGAGAAACAAGCTCCCTTTCTCCATGTACATCACCCATTTTATTTTCTCACCTAGTGTACTTTTAGGCATTTAAGAAATTTCAAAACAGCCATACGAATAGCACTTCCATAAATTGTGGCAGATCATAACGACGTTGATATGCTTGCAATAAAGATTAAACAGTATATACTGTATTTATAATTTTTTAAACAACACAGGTATAGTTGCAATATTCAACAAAAGTTGTAAGTATATTTGTAAATAACCCTTTAAACTACAAATACAAAATACAAATGGTTACAATCGGTGTTCACAGTTTCGTTGAAAAGGGAAATTTTGATAAGCTTAAAAAGAAAAAATTTCACTAATTTCAAAGAAATTATCGATAATTTTGCCGAACTTTTTCACTAAAATATAAAAAAATAAAAAATACAGAAAAAATAGGAATTCTTCTAGAAAAATTCTTAATAAATCATGATAAGTATAGTTGCAAATTTAGAATGAAAAATTAAATATCTTACAGCTTAGTTTTACCATTTTTTCTAATACTTGAGCCTAACATATTAAGTCAGTAAATAAAGACAATAATGTTGTTGAATAATTAAAACTAGTACATAAAATAATTTCAACAAAAAAGACACCATGCTTTTTTATACCAAAAAAATTGGTGTGTGTATACCTAAAAAAATTTTAAAAATTATAATATAAACCATTTATTTTCAAAAATATAAATGCACAAGTTAAAAGCTAATTCTACGAATAATTATATGACAAGCGACGACATAATTAATTAGTTATTATTGTTGTCAAATAAATATTATATTATTTAAATCAAATAATTTTTTAAAAAATCATTTTTTATATATTTTAGAAGTTATTTAAATAGTAAACCCAATGTACAATTTATTTTAATTGATATAATAAAAAATCTATAAGAAAAATACTAACAAATGGTCATAAATCATCATTATTAATATACCAGATGCATTTGCCCCAAAAAAATTTAAAAAAAAAATAAAAAACAAGCTTGTTTGTGTGATTCAAAGCCTAAATGGATAAAAAATGCAAAATTAATGGACGATACAGATGGTAGCTTCGGTTTTCAACACTTATGGACAAACTCGTTGACGTTGGGAACCATGGGAGGAGATTTTCAGCGTCGACTTCACCAAGAATCCTTCCGGGAATGGATTTCGACAGCTCCTTTAATGATTTCATTTCAAATAGGGTGGATTCAAGAGGGAAAAATGGGTAATTTAAAACCTACTGTTTATAGAAGAGAGGTAAGGTGTTGGTCCCAAATCTCATGTAAATCTTTTCAAAAAAATGGATTTCGAAGGTTTCGTTTAGGATTTCAGAGCTGTAAAATCAATTTGAGATAAATAAATAAAATAAAATCAATGAAGAGGATACTGAAAGAGTTCCGATCTTCAACTGATAGCACAAATGTTATTGTTTTTTTTGTTCTAAAATAGTCTAAGGGGTTTCAAAAATGATTTTTGGGGAGGCTAGAATGTGTTTCAATTTGTTTCAAGGAGCGATTAGGATTTTTTAGCTTTTATTTTAAATTTTTCATCAAAATTTTTGGTGAGAAATTGGGTGCGCTCAATAATATTGGCTAGAAAATCACATTATTTCAATATTTTGGGGAATATTTCGAGATTTATCGCCTAATAGGGAGATTTTATGGTGTTTCTGTCATAACATTTTGCAATGGTGCAAAATCGAAAGTTTCGGCAAAATGTCGCATGAAATTATTGAGATTGCAATCACTAGTTACAATCATTTCCCCCATTAGACTATCATCATCATATGCAGTTTTTCACCCATTTAGGGTCAACTGGATGGATCCGCCCATGACAAAAAGAATCTATCGCATAGCACCAATGGTCCGACCGTGTCCAAACTGAAAAAGTACTATTTAAACTAAAAATAAAAAATACAAAGAGCTACAATCATTTACCTAATAGATTATTGTGGTCATAATCATATGCAGTTTCTCACCTATGTAGGGTCAACTGCATAGATCCTATTGTACCATTCTTGTCAACCTTAAGCTATCCTTAGTAAGCCTTATTACTTTCACATCTATTCTAGTGACTACCAACCACATTCTTTTTGGCCTTCCATTTACAAAAACTCACTTCTCCTAATTATTATGGTACCTAAACCTACTTTTTCTCATCCTATTACTTATAGACTCCACATTTCAATTATCATGAATTACTTCCATTCTAATTTTATATGTTCTAGTTTTACCACACACCTACCAAAACATTATCATTTTGGCTATAGATATCTTATAGATATGTTGTTCTTTAACGACACAATATTCGACACCCCAAAATATAGGCGGTCTTATAGATGCCATCTAAACTTTTCCTTCTAATTTGATTGGTATTCCATGATCTCACAAAACTCCTAAAGCTTTCTTACTCATTTTAAACTCTATAGCTTATCAATCTCTCCACTTTCTCAAACTATTGATTTATATGCCTAAAATGATCACTTGACACCTAATCTTAACTAACTATTCATTTAAGTTTCTATTATTTTCAAACTTTACATATGGGACTGCTTGATAATATAAAAACTTAAAGATAGATAATATAAAAAAATGTGTAAAAGGAATATAAAACAACGTAGGTAATTTCAGTGAGGTAATAAAATAAAAAAAGCAGTGAACCACAATAAAGACAAAACATGATAACGTATGAAAGAAGTATAATAAAAGATAATAAAAAAAGGATAGGCTTTTAGAAATATTTGAGAATGATGAAGAAAATAGGTTAAATGATTGAAAAGCAAAGTGTAGACACCTTAACAAATATCATTACAGTTACAACTGACAGTCACAACTAGCAGCTACAACAAAAAGACAAAAGAAGATGGATAGCTGTCCTCCTCCTCATTTAATGCCTAGCCCAATAAAGCTAGAAAAGTAGGGTCATCTTCCTCCCCAAGATACATTCAAAAATACCCATCCAAGGGGAAAGGGTACGCTGCCCATTCCGAGTGCCAGCTCCTCCCCTTCATGTTTTACAGAAAAGTGATTTCTCTATTGAAGCTGAGAATGAGAGAGGTAGATGCTATGGCAAGTCAGATGTGATCACTCTGTTTGCCAACTAGATCATCCCTCCTGAGATTCCGCATCTTCATTAATACCTGACTATGTAATAAGTATTCATTCAAAAATCCATTTTGCTTTTTTTTTTTTTCTTTCAAATCTCTGGTAGAAAAAGCTTGGTTTAGGTAGAACAATTTGGAGTAGAGATAGGGCCTGATTCCCCTTCAAAATCTGAGTCAGTGGCAACTCCCCTTTTGATTCTCATTCCATTACAGATTATATATTGTTCATGACTAAATGTTTGATTAACAGGTCCACACGTATTCTATTGTCAAAAAATATTCATTTGCATCCATTTGGTTAACTTTTGGATTTTTCCCATCTTTTCACCAATAGCACAATCATTCTAGATACATACATCCTATTTGCTCGTCCAAAATCATTCCAAATAACACAGATTTTGCTAAATTCTTTTTTTTTTTTTTTTTTTACACTCTGACCAAGTCATTTCACATTGTAGGCCATTGAACAACATTTCTATCCAACCCATCATAGCATCTGTGAGTCAAGGTGTTACACAAAGATATAGAGAAGGCGTTTACTCTTCAAGTTGAAGATTAAAGGGCCTATTTGGCTATGCTGTGAAATTTTAGCCATTGAGAAAACAATTTTTTCCTACTAGAATTTTGTAAAAGGTGCTATAAGCAAGAAGCTATGTAGGGTCTGTTTGGCCTGACGGTATTTATTAAGCTCATTTAATAAAAACTGCGGTAAGAAAAAAACTCCGAATCGGAGCTTTCATGTAAACGTAAAAAACTGGCTTTTACGGTTCCAAAAAGCGCAATGTAATCCAACCAAACACTCAAGGAAGCACTTTTACGCTATAAACGCGCTTTTAGCACTCGTGGAACGCATGGCCAAACAGGCCTTTAGTGATGTAGCATCAAAGGAAATATTAAAAGGAAGAGGAAAGATCCTCTAAAGGAGATGAGAAGGGAAGAAATGGGAGAATAATAGAAGAATTAGAGATTTGAGAAAGAAAAGTAAAAGAATGGTAGAGAGATTCAGGAGAGCTTGCATGAAATAGCACTTAGTCAGTGATCAAAAGTTGTCAAGTCCACACAAGTAACATGTAATCCCTATTTATAGGAGATTATTGCTAATACTAATCCTAGCATGATAAGGATTGTGTGTCCCAATCCTATCTTAATGAGGATAAGGGCGGATAAAATTAAATCCTATCACAATAAGGATAAGACCCTAAATAATAAAAACAATCTAAAGTCTAAACTAGTGTTCGCAATTTCGCTAAGAGGAGAAATTTTGTTAAGCCTAAAAAGAGAAAAATTTCCTAATTTCAGAGAAATTATCGATAATTTTGCCGAACTATTTAGGTAAAATATAAAAAAATTATAAAAATGAGTAAATTTTAAGAATTTTCCCATAAAACTTCTTAATAAATCTAATTGCACATTTAGAATTAAAAACATCACTTTAAATGTCAACATATAAGAAATAAAGAAGACATCAATGACACAAATACTGATAAAGCAGAATTCTTATGTAGAATGCTACTAAAGGAAAGATTTAACTCAGACAGTTATAGAATAATTAAAACTAGTTACATAAAATAATTTTAACAAGAAAGATATCATTCTTTTATACACCTAAAAAATTTGTACATGTATTTATAACTCTAATTATATGTCTTTCACTTAATATTGCTGGATTGAACAACAATATACATCATTGTATATTTTTGGATTGAAGAAAATGAATACTCTGGACGAAACCAAAGCAAGATTGAACTGCAAATGGGTAAAAAATCTAAAAAATGACTGTTGCGGATGTTGTGGACGTTGTTCTTCCTCAGAATAGCAAATTGTGGTCCATTTTGGGCTCTAATTTTAGCTGCAATCCACTCGAAGATGGATTTCAACCCCTCCGAACTCAATTTCGAAGCGAAGGAGTAAGATTTGAAGGCTTAAAATTGGAAAAAACGTTGTGCAGAGGACGTTGTCGACAATATAGAGGTAAAATTCTCATCTCTCGATCTATTTTAAGCCCCCTAAACAGCATAAATCCATTCAAAAATGGGTTTCGAAAGCTCCATTGCCTATTTTGAAAGGAAAAAATCGATTTGGGTTAGAAAATAATTAGAGTGGACATTGATAGTCTTACTATGGATTTCCGAATCCCTACTCTTGGCCTCAAATGTAGTTTTTTTTTTTTTTTTTTGTGGAAAATGATGAAAGGGGGTTTCAAAAATGGGTTCTGGAAAGGTAAGGATGGGTGAACGATGGAAGATAGGTTTCTTTCGGTGTTAGAGTTTTTCTATATGCATTTCAAATTTTCTCAAAAATTTCGGCGAGAAATTCTTGTTCCAACGAAATTTTCCCCAAATCTCAAAATTGTCTCCTAAAATTTCCCAAAATCTTGAAATTTTCTCCTAAAAGGGAAAATTCCTACATTTATCTAGTGAAAACATTTCACCAATGGTTGAAAACGTAAGTTTCGGCAAAATTTCGAACGAAAATTTCGAAATTGCAATCACTGGTCTAAACTAATCTAAACCATTCATCAAGTTGATCTATATTCAGATCAATGATGCTTACATCAAATTCTAAAGAAATTATATTTAACCAACAAAGAAAGTATCACTTGAAAAATTCCAAGATTCCTAGATTTCCATAAGAAATACAAAAAAAAAAATAAAAGAAAGAAAACTTTGTATTCAATGTTTTCACTTGAAACATAAAATTATGTCTCGATAACATCTTGATCATTTTTCTTACTCATAAGGTGAAGAATTGTTTTGACAAAAACAAAAGAAAAATTGCAAAAAATAACAACACACATTCAGAATGTTTAAAAAAGAGTTGAAGAAAAAGGAAAAAACTTGATTTTATATTATATTTTTTAGTTTCTGTAAACTGGGCTACAGGGCATTGAATCCTCTAATATAAGACTAAAATAGAATTTTAATCTTCAAAGAAAGAAATATACTTGATATAGCATGGTAAGCACTAGAAGGGCAGAAATGAAAGATGGACAAAAGCATATCATATGGTCAATATGGTAGTGTTATGCCATCTAAAAGGCTTATATCATCCACTTTTGCATTGGACTTCTTTTGTCCTGAAACACTAAGAGCATCCACCATTTGTTCATTACGGAATTGACATTGCATATCAAAAACCATGGATTTGATGCATCCCAACCATAAAAACAGAGTAACTGGAGAGAAAGAAGCCTGACTGTCAAGATTTTCCTAAGATCCAGAACTTCTATCTTGCGAACCATATTTTGCAAGATTGGCATTTCTTCATGAAGTCTACTGCATCCCAACCACCAAAAAAGTGAAAAGGTTGATACATCATTTGGATAATTTCAACCTGGCCATAAATTAATGGCAAAGTAAAAGAAACAAAAATAAAGGGTGAGAGGTTATGGAAGTAGTTGTTGGCTTTTCTTCTTTCCTTAGTGACCATTTACAGTGTGTATTTATGAAGAACTTCAAGGGATCCAAATTGTCTCACTCATTAAGTTGATTTTAGGTGGGCAACAACGTAAATTTTCAATTGAGATCGTATATTACCTTCTGATCTTGACCATTGAATTTGGATGACTCACCACTTCAGTTATAGATATTCCCAGAGAAGATATGCAAGGAAAAGAAAAAGAAGAAGAAGAGATAAAGCTCAGAGTAAAATATTGTGTTGCAATGGAAACTCTTGCCTTTATTAGGCTCTATTTAAACACTAAACAAATAGAAAGAAACGCATCCTTACAAAGCACTGATGTCTATGGGATATCTAGAAATGCCTTAAGATGCACGCCAGCGCTGTCCACATATCAACAATAGCTAAGCTCATTCTCAAGGAGGAAAAATTGTGTTGCACATGCCTGTAAGCATTTGACAATGAAAACAAAGGGCTTTGGACAAATTGACTGAGAATGTTAGACCGCAGTGAGCTGATCATAACATGACAGGGACATGAAGACTCTTGAAAATCAACTTTACATTTATTAAATAGAACTAGAATGCTCTAATACTAACTTGATATAAATCGAAACGCTTTGATACCAATTTGACATAGAACTTCAAAGGGAAGAAATTAAAAGAAAGAGAAAGAATCCTTTTGAAAAGAAAGAATAGAAGAATTCAAGGAATAAGGGAAAAATAGAAGTAGAAGAAAAGTAGAAAAGAAGTAGAAGCAGAAAAAGAAGAAGAAGAAGAAGAGATTCAAAGTGAACTTAAGAAGAAGAGAAAAACTTATACATTTGGATAGGTGTAGAAGTGAGCGTAAAAGAGATGGGTTTGGAAAGGGGATTTAACTGATGTAACTTATGAGAACCTGTTCGGCCACGCTGTGAAAATCTAGCTGTTAAAGAAAATACTTCTAGAAGTAGAGCTTTTGCAAAGAGTGCTATAAGTAAAAAGAAGTTTAGTGTTTGGCCTTGTCATTTGAGACCTGCTTTCAGTGTTAGTATGCATTTAACCACAAAATGCCAAAGTACTTTTTACAATTTAAATTATCATAAAGAACATGCAGCAGGACATAAATGGTACCTCCTAGTGGAGGATTGGTAGTCCTCTCAATGCTTCAGTTTGAGAAGGTGGGACCTACATTTAAGCAATCTAGACCATTAATCTTATGAATTGCTCCATTAATAAACTGTGATTTACAGTGCTCTTAGGGAGTGTTGGCTATTTATGTAATTATCATTTGGTTTTGAAGGAGGATTGATAGACTTCACAACAATTTAATTTGCGAAGGTGGTGCCCCAGATTTAGGCAATCCAATACACTGATCTAATGGATCCCACCCTTGATGGCCACAATTGAATATTCAAGATTTTTAAGAAAATTGGCAATTATGTTTTGGAAATTTGTTGCATGGTTATTTATGATGTAGGTCATGAAGCAGATGGCATGGATCATTGAAGAAAGGAAGCACTTGTACAAAATCAAAGGCCAGGTGCAGTGGTCATATTCTTCAAAGCAAGATGATCTAGTTGCTCGAAAGATAAGCCTCATCCAAAAATGATGATGGGAGGTTACAGAATGGCCAAGATTGCATTTCTACAATTTGTTAGTTTCATGGCTTGGATTAGCCAGAATTAACTGAGTTGAGTTTCAAAACTTAGTGAATTAGAATAAAAAAATGGCATATTTCAAGGCCATTGTATCCATGGGCTGACAGACAATTGATTATAGTGCACAATTGATAGAAGAATTTGGAAAATAGATACCAAAGTTAGAAAAATTAAAGTTAATCCATGCAAGCACTAGTGAACATAGAAACACAGCTTTTATGGTTCCAAACCATGCTGAGAAAGCCAGGAGAAAGACAAAAATGGTTATTGATTACAAAGATCTAAATATTGCTACTAAAGATGATGGATATAACTTACCCAATCAAGATGTTCTCAAGGACTGGACTAGGAAGAAGAATTCAAAGGTATATTATAAATTTGACTTATAAAGTCAGGATATTGGTAAATTTGGATGAATTTAGAAAGCATTTATTTAACCGCATACATGCCCTATGGGATTATATGAATGGTTGGTAATGCTTTTTGGATTAAAGAATACACTAGGAATTTTCCTAAGGCAAATGGATAATGCTTTCAAAAATTTTGAAAGAATTTACTGTAGTTTATATTGATGATATTCTAGCGTTTAGCAAACCACAGGAAGAACATTTGAGTCATTTGAAAAGAGTAATGGATGTCTTCATCAACGAAAGCATGATAATATCAAAAAGAAAGGTATTATGGATGTAGCCAGAGATCAATTTCCTAAGTTTGAAATTAAGGGAAATAAAGAAAGATTACAATTTCGCAAAGTTGAATCAATAAAAATCTTCCTAGATAAACTAGAGGACCAGAAATAATTACAAAGGTTTCTAGGAGTCCTGAATTATGTCAAAACATTTATAAAAAAATCTAATAAGATTGACTAGATAGTTGCATAAGAAAACCTCAAGTATTGCATAAGAAAACCTCAAGCAAAGTTCCATGCGAATGGACTAAGAAAGATACAGTCTTAGTCAAGAAAATTAAAGAGTAGATAAAGGAGCTTCCTACGGTTTATTTATTAATGTAGGGAGATTATCTAATTCTTAAATTTGACGCCTCAAATTTTTATTGGGGATGTGTATTAAAAGCCAAAAAAGAAAAATGCTCAAAGGAAGAAGAAATCTGTAGGTACTGATGCGGTACCATTAAAGGATCAGAAATAAATTAGCCTATCCATGAAAAAGAGATATACGCAGTAATCTAGGTAATTAAAGTCCATGAATTGTTTTTTGTATCTAAACCCAAACTTTTAGTTAGAACCGATTCCTCTTAAGTTGAATACTTCAAATTTTAAAATTAAAAGAAATTAGGCAAGCGAAATTAGTAAGATTGCAACAAAAGTTAGCATTTTATAGATTTGAGATAGAACATATTAAAAGCTCTTCAAATGTAATTGTTGATTCTCTAATGAGAGAGCTTGGAGGGATTTGTTAAGCAAGAAAGAGAATGACTTCTTCATCAGAATATTGTTAGAAATGCAAAAGGACTGGTCACTCAAAGAAAAATTGCCCAGATAAGATAATCCTAAGCAAGAAAACTCTAAAGAAAAATTGATTGCTGAAATGAAAAAATTATTGGCTAAAGTAGAAAAAGAATTCAAAGAAAAGCTATTTTGCATTGTTGAATATGCAAGCAAGAAGGCCATTATGCAAGCTAATGTCTAGAGTTAGACAAGAAGAAAAGTAAAGGAAAACTGAAAAGAGAAGAGTCAAAAACCATAATTCCTTCTATCATAAAGATTAGCTGGAATAGGAAAGCTAAGAAGAAATGCTCAACTCCATTAAAGAAGAAAGGTCAAATTGAACAAACCTTGAGTAACTTTCTTAATAAAGGAAGTAACCTAGAAAATTCAAAAGGAAAAACTATTTCCCCTTGGATCCCAAAAGTTTACATTGAGTACAATGGTATACCTAAGATTGAAAAAAATAAACAAGGGAATATCGTTCATAATTCAATGACAGTGAACTTAATAGAAATAGTGAATTTATCCTTAAGCATAAAAGCTAAAGAGTTGGTGGAAATGCACTTTATTAGAATGATACAAGGATATTATCGCATAACCAGAGATGACTATGATTAAGCTTTCATAGTCGGATTAGGAATAGGGCATTTAATTGAACAACTTGAGAAGGAATCCCAGAACAGGAAATCTCAAATAATCAATTTGAAAGAAAAGCTTATGGATCTAAAATCTAAGCATAAGCTAGTACATAAGATAGTACAAAAGTCAATTAAGAGTATTATCTTTGAGACTCTATTTAAAGAGCAGATGACCGTTGAACAGCATCCTAAATGGAAATTATGGAATGAATATTTATTTAATGTTCAGGGATATCTTCATATCAGGATAGCAAGAGACGTGTTCAATGAAAAGGATTGGAGTGTTCTTCTGCAACAAAGAATGATCACATACATCCACATTGACCGTCAAGATTAAAATCAGCTTGCTAAGTTACTTGAGACGATTAGATATTTACTATTACTTATTGATTTTGGAATAAGTAACCAGTTTAATAGTAACTTCTCCTAGATGGAAAACAGAAAAGGAAAAAGAGTTTCCAAATTTTCAATTATGACTTCTAAATCCAAGAGAGGAAGTGTCAATATCTTTTCATAATATGACTAAATGACAAGACGAACATTTGAAGGAATTTGATACAAAAAAGCATCCCTTGGCATGCACCAAAATCATTACTTTAATTCTCTATGTTTATTAAGCTCAAGAGAATCCATCATTATTAAAAATAAGAGTTTATAATCCTACTTCTAAAAATGTTTTAGTTGTGATCCTGAAATAATATATTACAGATGTTGCAGAAATCAAAAGCACTTATGTTGATGAAGTAGATGGATTTATTACTAAAGTTCATAATCCACAGAATTATCCTAGGCCTATCTAAAAGGAGTGGCAATAAATTTCAGGAACCGTAGAAATCAACCCTATAACCAAAATCTACACACTTATAAAAATAGCTGGAAAAGACTAGTATGTGGCTAATGTTATACAACCAACAATGTGTTTACAATCTATGATGCTAACGCTTTTTAATCAAAATATTTATCCTTGCAAGAAAGGTGTTTAAATATTGTGGTGCAGACACCAATGAGCATGTACAAAAATATAGGTTAACAGTCTACAGACACTCATCCTTTATCTTTTGTTTTTATTTTTTATCCTTTAACTTTTGTCATTACTTTTATAAATGTAATTTAAACATGTCATGGGTTCCCTTACATGTCTTTCTAATAGAAATATATGCATCTCAGTTCGAGAGGATCAAGAAAGTTTCCACTCATCTCCTCTTAGCTCCTACCTTCTTTATCTTTCTTCTTCCCCTCTTCCATTGTAGTTCCTCTGCTCATAGCCAATGTAGTGATCCCTTTAGAGCAAAAATTTCTGACTGAAGAAAATTTGACAAATTGAGCATCAATTAGAAAGTAAACCTTTATAAATATTCTTTATTATTTTATTTAACATGGTTGATTATGGTCGATTTGGCTAAGTTCAAATCAGAAAATCAGAGATTAGATAAAGTAGAATTACCCTTGACCCAATCTTCTAATAATTTAGGATATAAAGTGGAAGAAATCAATCGAGGAATTTATGATATAATCATGAAAATCCAACAAGTGAATCAGAAAATTCTCAAAGAAACTAAGAAAGAAAAAAGAGAAACTCTAAAGAAAATGTGAGATGAGTAATGAAAATTAGCCCACAATATCAAGAATAACTCTGCTCGATAACTGGGTCATCTTATCACAATCCAAGATACCCTGATAACAGCAACCAAGAAGAATATCTATTGCAAGAACTCTCTACCACTGATTGTGGTCCACTCAAAACCCAATATCTCATTTAATCATTTAACCATCTGATCCATCTAGCCTAATCAATCGATCCATCTCAACTAATCATCTGATCATCTAACGGTCTATCTATGGGGCTTTTACACCTTAGATTATCATCTGATAAGTTTAGTCATCTGATAAGTTTAGTGGGCTACAACGTCAAGCTAGGGAGGCAACATCTTATCCCTACATAGTTGTTCACTAACACCTCATGATCTAACCGTATTTTGGAATACCTAACCCATCCAATGAGTCCAGAGTAGGTAATTGCAAAGTGTGAAGCGAATGAAGTGAAAACACATCTAGGGATTTTGAGAAAACCTAATCATCATACCCTCCTTATTCACTGTCATCAAAATATCTTGAATTTTAATAAAATGACCCAACTACCAAGTAGAATTATTCTTAATATTGTGGGTTACTTTTCCATCACTGATCTCACATTTTCTCTAAGGTTTCTCTTTTTTCTTTTTCAGTTTCCTCGAAAATTTTCTAAAATATACTTTTTGATTCACTTTTCAAATTTTCAAAATTATATCATAAAATTCTTGACTAGTTTCCTCTTCTTTGTATTACATTTTATCAGTAGATTAACTCAAGTATAATCCTAATTTGTTTAATCTCCAATTTTCTAATTTGAGCTTAGCCAAACTAACTATAATCTACCATGTTAAATAAAATAACAAAAAATATTTATAAAGGTTTACCTTCTAATTGATGCTCAATTTGTTAATCTTTCTTCAGTTAGCAATTCTTAGTCCAAAGGAACTACCACGCTGGCTACGAGTAGAAGGTTAATCATGATGGAAGAAGGGAAGAAGAAATATTCTGAAGGTAGGAGCAAATGAGAAGAGATGAGTGAAAAATTTCTTGCTCTCCCTAAATTGATAAAAAAACATATATTTATAATAGAAAGACATGTACAAGAACCCATAATGTGTGTAAATTATATTCATAAAAGCAAAAGCTAAAGGATAAAACGTAAAAGCAAAAAAAAAGGATGATTGTTTGAAGACCGTACCCATCTTTTCATACAAGCTTATTGGTGTTAGCACCATAATATTTGAACACGTCTTATGAGGATAAGCATTCTCAAAAAAAATTGTCAACACCATGGGATATAAACATGTTGTCGATTGTACAATGTTAGCCATATACTAGTCTTCTTCAACTGTCTCAATTTCCGTGAGTAAGTAGATTGTGGTTATAAATTTCTATGATTCCTGAAATTTGTCATCACTCTTTTTGGATAGGCCTAGGATACTTATGTGGATTATGAATTTTAATAACAAATCCATTTACTTCATCTACATATGTGCTTCCAATTTCTGCAGCATTTCTAATATATTGCTTCGGGATCATGGCTAAGACTTTTTAGAAGTTGGGTCATAACATTTTATTTTTAAAAACAATGAATCTTCTTGAGCTTGATAAATATGGAGAATTAGAATAATGATCTTGGTAAATGCTCAGGAATGCTTTTTAGTCAAAAAATTCCTCCTAATGTTCATCTCATCATTTAGTCATATTGTCAAAAGATATTAATACTTTCTCTCCTAAATTTAGAAGTCATAACTGAAAACAAGAAATTTCTTTTTTTTCTGTTTTCCATCTAGAAAAAGCTATTATTAAATTGATTACTATCCTTAATCCATAACCAAAAATTAATAGTAAATATCTCACCATCTCAGTTAGCTTAGCAAGTTGATTCTAATCTTGATGGTTAATGCAAAGGTAGTCGATCATCCTTGTTGTAGAGGAATACTTCAATCTTTTTCATTAAACACCTCTACTACCATCCTGATACGAAGATATCCCTGAATATTAAATAAATATTTATTTCATTTAGGATGTTGTTCAACAATTATCTACTCTTCAAATAATAGAGTTTCAAAGATAATACTCTTAATTAACTCTTGCACCATTTCATATACTAGCTTTCGCATGGATTCTAAATCCATAAGCTTTTCTTTCAAATTGATCAATTGAGATTCCCAGTTCCAAGATTCCTTCGTAAATTATTCAATTAAATGTCTTATCCCTAATCGTACTACGAAAACTTAATGATATTCATCTCTAGTCATATCGCAATATCCTTGTATCATCTCGACAAAAAGCATTTCCATCGACTCTTTAACTTTCATACTTAAAGATAGATTCACTATTTCCACTAAGTTCACTTTCATTGGATTATGAACGATATATCCTTCTATCTTTTTCAATCTTGGATATATCATTGTGCTCAATGTGAACTTTTGGGATCCAACAGGAAATAATTTTTCCTTTGAACTTTCTAGGTTAATTCCCTTATTAGGAAAGCTACCCAAAGTCTATTCAATCCAACCTTACTTCTTTAATGGAGTTAAGCATTCTTGGATTTTCCCTTTGGCCTTCTCATTCCGGCTAATCTTTGTGATAGAAGGAATTAGGGTTTCTAGCGGTTCTTTTTTCATTTTCCCTTCCCTTTCCTACTTGTTTGAACACTGGCTTGCATATAGTTTTTTTTTTCAATTTATTTAACCATGTAAGCTTATTTTCTTCAATTAGCACCAAATTTTGGCCTCTCCTTAACAGCTAAAAGTCAACTTCTATGGTAAAGAAATAGTGCTTTTATTATTTAGCCAAACAACCCTAAGTGAGACGAGTGCTTTTAATAAACAGAAAGCACTTTGTATGATACTAAACATGGCCAAAAAGGCCTTAAAATATTGTTGGTTATAAAGTAAATAAAGATAAAATGGATAGATAAATATTTCAAAAAGATACAGTTGATGATTCTAAATCTAGGTGATGACAAGGATAAAGTAGAATTGTTGAAGATAGTTAAAATAGTTAAATATCACATCAAATTTAAAAATATAAAAAAGGGATTGGAAAAAGTTTTGTACCCCTTTTACAAGTATCTCCAAAAAGATAAAAGAGAAAAGGGGAACTTATATTCCAAAAGTTTACTGAACTGAATTCAATTCTAATTTCTAAGAAATCTTACCCTATGTATGGTAATAAAAACTTCAAAAATTGCAAATAAATCATTGAAAAAGAAAGGACACTAATCCCCAAAAAAATGCAAATTAAATAATCAAAATTACTCAAAACAAAGAAATCGTAATATATTTGCATCAGTCCTATTGTGTTCTCCATCATTCTCCCCGACTTGAGAAAACTTGCTCTCAACTTTGGATGTGAAAGTTGGTCATACTTTAACTTTGTACTGTGTCTTCCTCCACTTTAGTAAGAGTGGATGATGAAGTCCTACATGTCAAACGATTAAGAACATAATGAAATTGATGCATACATATTAGGATTTATTTATTTTATGAATTTTTTGAAATTTAATTTAAATTCATTTGCAATGCTTTTTAATGATTATTTTGTAGTTTCTTTCTTTAGAAAATTATTTGCAATTTTTAAATGCTTGATTACATAAATAGAGTAGTTGAACTAAGATTGAATTCACTTCAACTGATAATTTATTGAATATAAGTTCCCCTTTTCTCTCTGAAAGTCTTTTCTTCTTCCTCTTTTCGAGTTCTCTTCTACATTTTTATTCTTCCTTCCTTCCTCCTCAAAATCATTTCTTCTTTCCACTTAAAAGAATCCTTCCTTTTTCTTCTAATTCTTTGCTCATTACATTCTACACTAAATCAGTATTAGAGCATTTCTTTCTACATCAAAGTAATAGTAAATAGAGCATTTTGGATCTACATCAAATTGGTATCGAAGCTTGATATCCCATCTTCCACAATCTACAAACCCTAAACTACTCATCCCACATTACCACTAAAAAAATGCATCTACTATTCGCATTGCCATGCACCACTGCCATCCATTTATTCACTACCATCACATTTGCCCATGTTGTGACCTCCTCCATCTACCACTACTTTTGCAAGCTTCAAATCTACAAATCCATTATCGTTTTCTGAATCTATATGTTCACTATCGATAATTTGTTTTCAAGTTTTCTTTGCGAAAAGATCACTGCTAACAGCTTAGAAATCACCCGTACAATGCCGAGGTTTTTCCAAATCCGTGCCCATGTTTTGCTGACAATCCCGTTTCGGTGTCCATCCTTTCAGTTTTCCCAAATCAGTGCTCATCCTTTCAATTTTCCCAAATCAGTGCCCAAGCTTTATATCTTGTTTCTAAATTCGTGCCAAACACCATCGGAGGGCACCGAACGGTCGATTTCGAAATTCGCATGACTAAAACACCCCCGAAGGAGATATACGGGTACCTGGCTTCATTTTCATGACGCCCTAAATCTACTCTCTTCCCACACCTCCCCCACAGCAGTTATTTACCAGCATTCTTCCCGCACCTTCCTCGTGGCACCTCCCCGGTGACGACGGCATCGTATGCAAAGAACCCTTCCAAATATTACAATAGTTTATGCATTCCAAAAACTTCTAAAAATTCAACAGAGAACCTTGCTTCCAAAAGTAATTCAGATGATTGCAACTGCTGATCATTATAGAACTCCATTGCTAAAAATATATTGCTGATGATAGTTTGGACAGCAACATCTGACACATGGAAAAACAACTAAGTTTGATTTCAAACTTTGTTTCTTGTTGTGGATGCACTGAAGATCGAGCAAAAATTTGAATTCCTGCTTCGGAGTTCTCTAAAGCTTGCTTCGGAGTGAATAAGTGAACTTCAGAGTGAATAAGTGAACTTCGGAGTAAATAAGCGTTGTTTCGGAGTTCTCTGAAGTGACCTTCGGAGTTCTTTATCCTGCTTTGGAGAATTTTGAAGTGAACTTCGGAGTTCTTTATTTTGCTTCGGAGAACTTTATGTTCCAGAGCAGTTTTAGCAAAAATTATCATAACTTTTTCATACGAACACCAAATTGAATGATTTTTGTTTGGTTAGATAGATAATTTCAAGATCTATAACTTTCATGTTAATCACTTTTCTTGATTCTACTTGTATTTTCAGTCGTGGGCCCTCAAAGTACCGTCTTTTATTTTCATCCGAAATTGATGTTTCAGAGATCTTTGGAGAGAGTTGCACTATTTTAGATGTAACTTCCTCATATGAACTCAGAATTGCACCATTCTTTTTGCATTGGACAGATAATTTCAGGGGCTACAACTTTTATGTTGATCACTTTGTCTGAATCATCCATCTTATATGAATCATGAGCCTACAAAGTAACGCCTTCTGTCAGATAAAATAGCAGACGAATGTGAAGCTCTGCAGATAGTTGCACTATTTTAACCATAACTTTGCATTGGAAAACTAAGAACAAATGCTAAAACTTTCATGTTGAACACATTTTCCAAATATGCCTCCATCAGTCCCAGAAATTGCTTTAAAATAACATCTTTTGTAATTTTTAGTTTCATTTTACAGATCAATAAAATAAACTTTGTTAAGTGATTCAGACAAAGTGATCAACATAAAAGTTGTAGCCCCTAAAATTATCTGTCCAATGCAAAAAGAATAGTGCAATTCTGAGTTCATATGAGGAAGTTACATCTAAAACAGTGCAACTCTCTCCAAAGATCTTTGAAACATCAATTTCGGATGAAAACAAAAGGCGGTACTTTGAGGGCCCACGACTCAAAATACAAGCAAAATCAGGAAAAGTGATTAACATAAATGTCGTAGATCTTGAAATTATCTATCCAACCTAACAAAAATCACTCAATTTGGAGTTTGTATGAGAAAGTTATGATAATTCTATTAACATTGCTCTGGAACATAAAATTCTCAGAAGCAGAATAGAGAACTCCGAAGTTCACTTCAAAGTTCTCTGAAGCAGAAGAAAGAACTCCGAAGTTCACTTCAGAGAACTCTGAAGCAAAATAAAGAACTCCGAAAGTCACTTCAGAGAACTCCGAAGCAATGCTTATTCACTCCGAAGTTTACTTATTCACTCTGAAGTTCACTTATTCAGCAAAATATGGGCACCGATTTGGAAAAAACTCTACAATGACACCTTATTGAAAATTCTGTTGTCATGCACACTACAACATCCCCGTGTAATCTTTATATGCATGAATGACCACCTCTCCATCTTCTTTGGATTGTGTGTTTTCTTCTGTTAAACAAAACATCATTATTGAATCAGCCTTCCATGATCTTCGGATCTCACCATTGTTGCTACTAGCAAATAAATCAACACCTTTGTTGTTATTGTTCCCATTTACACCCCTCTTCATTCTGCCAGAAGTACGTGTGGAACATCAAAGTGTTTGTCGAAGACTCACATAAGAGGAGGAAACCTACATGCAGATGAAACCTCCACTAAAAGAAGGATTTCCTTCTTTGGTTCCAAATTGTCCTTCTATCTTTTCGAATTTTGAAAATGACCCTTGATTTTGAAATTTGCAAAACATTTTGAGTTTAAAAATTGAAATTTGGTCATCCTTGAATTTTTTTTAGAATAGCTCCACTGTTTCTGAAACTTTACAAAAAGTACCCATGCTATCTGCAAAATATGAAAACACCCCTAGCTTCTGAAAATTGCATAAAGCCATGCTACTTTCTAAAATTCATAAAATAATCCCTAAAAGTAAAAAATTACAAATAAATTCAAATTAAATTCCCAGAAATATGCAGAATAAAGTAACCCTTATATGTGTGAATTCATCTCATTGTATTCTCCACCGTTAATCAAGTAATTCTAATACATGTTGCCCTATTTATAGTGATACAAACCTTAAATTTGCAAATGAATCTGTTAAGAAGGAAACTAAAAATAATATCAAAATAAAAATAGTGAATAAATCCAAATTAAATTCCTGAAAATATGAAAAATTAAGAAATCCTAATATGCATGCATCAATTTCTTTGAGCTCAGCATCACCCTATCCTTTCATAAAATAGAGTCGGACTAAATGTATAGAGCAACTTGATTGTTGCAATCCATAAAATAGTCGGAATAGAAGCATGCATGTCACAAAGCAAAGGATGAGAAAAGCTAACACCTAACATGGGCTGAGAACTGATAATAAAAAATAGCTTTCCTTTATGAAAGAGAGAATTTAGTGTCCCAGAAACCGGATTGCCACCAATAAAGGTGCAATCGCATTAGAGGGTGTTTGGTTGGGTGTAAACCCAGACCAAAAAAGTCTTTTTTATCATTTTACTTAAAAAAAAACTCCCTTTCACTCTCACTCAAATAAAATAAAAGCTCCCTAGTTAACTCTTACCTTTTTGCAATCAAATGTATCATTTTGATTATCAACTTTATCTTTTTTTCTGTAGTTAACCATATTTTCCATAATCAATCCTATCTCTTTGCAATTATCAGTTCATTTTCCTATTTTGTCTTTATCTCATTAGATTGATAACATCACCATTCCATGATAACATCATTTGCCTTCCTCTTACATTCTTTTTCCATTTCCTCTTCCTCATGCCAAACCAGGTACCACCCAAGGCAACCATTGATTAGACTACCCTACCAACTCTGCAGTCTTAATGCTTGACTCCTCAATTACCATGTTAGCAAATATAGCCCCTTTCCTAAGGTCTACTTTAGGTAAATTGATATGAATATCTATTTGATGCAAGAAAAAAAATTTGCTTAAATTAGTTAACTAGATTGCATAATAATAGATATTCGAGAATCTAATGTTCAAGTAAACCATCGTTGCAAGTTGGCATATGCATGCCCAAACCATTAAGGGCCTGTGTGATTTGGCTGGAGCTTATTGGTTGATAGTTGATAAGCGACTAAATGTTGGTCTCATTCTACTGCTGGATGTATGGCAAATCAAGATTCCAAATGGTATGGGGAAAACAAACTGATTGTGTAAGCACAGAAAATAAGTGCGGTGAAAACACACAAGCATACAACAATAAAGACATAAGGATTATAGTGGTCCAGGCTCTCTCTTGGCACCTACTCCACTCTCTAAAGTTTCCCCAACCTTGGGTTCCACTATAAACCGTGGAATGACAACCTCCCTTGGTTTTACGAGCTAACCAAGAACTCAACATTGGTTTTACAAGCTCAATAGAAACTCTACAATTGTTGATTTTCCCTAAGCTCACCAACAACTCATACAATCTGGTTTCTCAAGAACTAACTAGTAACTCAACCTTTACAGGTATAAATATACAAGTAAATGTCTGTATCTAGGCCTGGATGCACATACAATTTAAGCTTAAATAATAAAAATAAAACATTAAGCTCACAGTGCTTTCCGTTCTCCCTTGATGAGTGAATGATGAATCTTTGAAGCTCTTTATTCGTTGAAGCTTGTTGGAGTAAATGCACCTCTTAACTTTGAGTTCTTCTGTTTGATTCGTGTTTAATCTTCTCAAAAGTCCTTCTTTCTTTCTTTGGAACTCCTATTTATAAGTTCCATTTCAAACTAGTCGTTACTACCCTAATTTTGCGACTGTTAAAAAATGCTTCTCTATAAACCACACGGCTGTCTCTTTGCGCCGCGTCAAAGCCTCTAAAGTAACTTTCGAATCGTGGCGCTTGTGCTTCATCAACTCCGAAATGCATTTCACACCTCCGAAGCTACGTATGATCATCTGAAGTCTTGTTTTGTGCCTCCGAAGCACTTGGTTCATCTCTGGATCATCCAAAGTCATAACTTCAGATGCTCCTGCCCCCAACGGCTCTTTCGCACCTCCAAAGCTTCTCTTTTACCTCCGAAGCTTTCCTTCCTCCTTGTCTCCGAAACTCCCTTCTTCTTCAACTCCGAAGCTTCCTCTTCTCATGGCCTCCTAAGTAACAGCATCACCTCCAAAGTCCTCTTCATTGCCTCCAAAGCTTCCTTCCTTCGTTAACTCCGAACCTCTGAAGTTCCCTTTCGTTACTTTTTTCTTCGTTGACAGCATTAACTCCGAAGTCTTTTCCTTTCCTCTGAAGCTCCTCTATCAACTCCGAAATTCCTCTATTAAGCTCCAAACTTCCTATTCTTCGGTTCTTTCGCATCTCCTTCAACTCTGAAACTTTGTTTTAACTCCGAAGCTACCTCCGAAACTGAAAATCTTAGCAACATAATTATTAGCTTAAATCGAGTCATTAACAGATTTTGTTAATCATCAAAACCAGAGCCTTTGACTCAACACTAAAGTCAAATAAATGGAAACTGTTTGGTACAACTAAAGTAAATAGCTTAAAATTGCTTAGCTACATTTGAGGTGGCTATTGTTGAAATGCTGAAATAAAAAACAAAAGTCTGAATTCTCCTTGTAAGAGGCTAAACACATAAAGTGATGTTGAAGATAATTTAACTGAAATATTTGGATAAATTTGCAAGCTCCACTATGACACTAGCTCATTAGATAATGCTTCATTGTTGTTTAATCATTTACTCCAAGGATATTTCTGTTGTCTCTAGCTTTTCCAAAAAATATTCTCTTAATGGTGTGTTTTGTTTGAGGAAAGAGAGATGGAAAAGATAAAGAAAAGTAAAAGAAGCAGAAAAAGGTAGGTAATGATGTCAACCAATAAAGACAAAATAAATAAGCCTTTTTGAAACAAGGGTAGGTAATGATATGAAAAAAGTAGATTAGTTATGGGTAATTAAATATCACATCAGTCTAAAAAAGAAGACAAAGTAACTTTTACCTTTTTTTCCACATCGGGTATTTAACCCTCATTTTCCCTAAAATAAAACATACCCAAAAATAAATCCTTTGTCTAGAATTCTTAAATCATGGTCAAATGATTAAAACAATGTTTGTTAGAAGTTGTGTTAAAATGTATGTAATACATGGGTTGCACAAAGGATGAGTTAAAATACATACATATAAAAAAGATAGCATGTACTTGCAAAACATTTTGAACTTTTGCAGGTTACCAAGCGCTCCTATTTGGAGCACCAGGTGCCCAATCAATCCGCCCAGCAAATTGCCTACCCATTCCCATATCCCTTATGAAATAGAGTTGCTAGACTTGTGGTTTCAATGTGACTAGCTTTTCGGTCACCTACCATTGGTCATCCAATGGCCCACAACATTCAAATTTAAGTCAAATGTTAAGCATTAAATGCAACTCAAACTACGTGCCCCCTTCCAAAATCCAAAAATTTCACTTAGTTTCTTATTCATTGCTACCCTATAAATGGAGGTTTCCTATGAAGTAATCCTTACTCAAGGGACATTAAGCTTCACCTTTCATCAACACTCAAGTTCATTAAAGCTCAAGCTTCCAACTTCAAAATCTAAAGAGATTTCTTAAATCTCAACTTAGTGCTTCCTTTTTGCTATTCTTTTCTTTGAGATTCAACCATCTATGCTCATTATATATTTGTCTACTAAGAGGCTTACTCTCATTATCTATTGTGCCCACAATACCACTTATGTATTGTGGCACTTCCTACAGTGGCATTCTTTTATAGTTTTTTAGCAACAAGTTCATTTTTAGGTTTTATATATAAAAAGGGAGAAAGTTTTGATATCCCAATTCAACCCTCTCCTATTAAGATATTTCCATTAAGTGGGCTGACAAAATTGAAATAAACAAAGTTGCAAAACATTTATTTTGCAATTAATATAAAAACTTAAAATGATAAAATTTTAAATTTACTAATATTTTTCAGAAAGAGATGGATATTTTAGGAATTGTCTAATAATGATAGGATATTTTAGGAAAATAACTTTTTACTAAGTAGAAAAGAACTCAGCGAGGTGCTTGCCGCTTACTTGCCAAAACGGTATTATAAGCCCATTTCATAAGGTCCATCAAATATGACTTATTTCTTAAGTTGACTCTTTTTAGAGCAAAAAAGCCATAGGCCTGGAAAATAAGCTGAATCAAACAGGCCCTTGGTGTCATTATTCGATTTCCACAAAGCATTCCTGCCTCGTGAAGTGGTCTGGAGTGATTTCCTTTGAAATATGAAGATACAACATTTGCAATCATCAACTCCAATCCTAAATATGAACATGGATATATACCAAGGATTAACTTGAAGGTTCAGCCAAAAAGTGCTTCATGAATAAAGTATCCATTTGACGGCAGCAAAATGAGAACACAAACTTCTAGTGACCAACCCTAAACTGTCATGTAAACCTGTTCGACAACAAGGAAAACCTAACAACGCTGCCACACTTATAGGATTAGATTAGAAGGTAAAATCAGTTCAAAATCCATAAAACGTTGGCTACCACAGCAATCGACAAACGCCCTTGCTATTCATAAGATTTTTCCATCCATACCGTAATAAGCAACCGATTCCCAACATAACCAATTGTCCAGAAAAATCCCATCCTGCCACTCCCAGCAAATCAAACCCAATTTCCGAGCACAATTACTTCAACAAACCCAGTTGAATTCAAAAGCGCATCGATAATAACAGTAATTATAGTACCTGTGATGAGCAAAGAGGCAAGGATAAAGAAGAATAAAGCTTGGAGAAAGTTGAAAGATAGTTTCCGCGGAGAGCGGCCGGCGATGCCATCTTCAACTCATTCACATCACCCGCCTCTCTTACATGATCAGCCCGCAGGATCCAAACGCCAAGAAAACCTCATCAGAGACGAAAGATCCAAGAGCTGACGCTTCCGCTATCCATGAAGGAAACAGACTCCGATTGAACCAAAGTCGTCGTTAATCTCGGCATTTATAGAGAGAGACGAGCACCATTTGAGTCTCAGAGCTAACGGGCGTCAGTGTGCTACGTGGTGCGTTTTGGAGAACTTTAGGGAGCAATCGAGGATGGTCAGCAGCCACTGTCGTTGGGAAGGACAGGCGGTCCAACTGACCAACCCTCAAAAGACTATCCGTTTTGCGTGTTGAGCGTTTCAACTTTTTCCATCCCGCTCACGTGCTTTCTACTAATGCCACAGCCGCTTCCCCTCACCGCTTCAAACATCCTTGCCACACAACTAAATTTCAGAATTAATTTAGATATTGTCTATGAATAATATACGGCACTTTCAAGTTTTGGGTGGTCGATCGTGATGTGTTTGCACCTAATGTGTGGGCATTACTTTTGGGCAAGGAGAGTTTGTATACCGGAGCACAATTTTATTCGAACTATTGCATATCAGCCTATGTTGTTTCAAGTTTTGATGTTGACTTTATTTGGACGGAGGTTTAAAAGATAGATTCCCATAAAAGGAGAAATGATGATGAAGTAATAAATAATGTTAGATAATGTTAGACACAAGCATGTTTTTGCTAGGGAAAAAAGATAAAAATGATAAAAATGATGTCAATTTAAAGTAAATAAAATTAAAATAAATAGAAAGTAATAATTAAAAAATATATATTAATAATAAATTATAAGATTATTATGATAAATATATGTTATATCATTTACTTGAAAAATGAACTTTTCATTTCTTTTTCTTCAACCAAACGTGCCCAAAAGGGATGAAGTTAAAATAAATAAGCTTTTAGGAGAAATATAAATAATGATGGTAGAAATTGTAAATTTGATATGAATAGTTAATGATGAATTGTTCATCGTTGGAAATTGCCTTCCGAAAAGTATGTCATAGCGAAAAGAGTGTTGTTAACTTCCCCAAATGCATATCTAATGGATAATAGGTTTGTCATCCATGCAACTCTCTTTTTCTCTCAAAGAAGAGAGATTGATAAGATACGTACCCTCTGAATGCAGAGGAAAGCAATGTAAACGACAAAGAGAGAAAGAAGAGTTGATTTTCGCTACCCAAGAAAAAGGAACCAAAAGAGAAGAAAGATGCAACCAGTCAACGTTTGCACCACCTCAATTGAAGGAGATGCTCCACCAAATCCATCTCAATTAAGGTTGATTACAAGATTAATGACAAGGCTTATGATACCTTTGCCAACATTCTATTTTCTACCAGAAGGTGTTGGGAGAGATGATCCAACACCCACACCATCATGGGAACTAGCGCACAATCATCAAGTTGTTTTACTAGTGACATTATATATGGCCAAGAGCAATGCAGAACCTCCCTCCATTGAAGAGATCGTTAGATGAATTAAGTAGCTTGAGGCTACAAATTAACATTTACGAGAACTATGGGCATAACAAAATGTCGAATGGAATGGAAACATTACCTAACCCTCGAACACCTTGCATTCTCTCAACACCCAGTATGACTCCCTCTATGGTAATGGGCACATTGGTATGACCATTTTTTTTAATCAATTGGGAGGAGATCCCGCAGGTGTGGATGAATCTCCACTTATGTCCCTAGTTGCTTCTAAGGGTGTTAACAATCACGAATCAACTCATGACCCAGTCAACCCAACCTAGTAAAAATCAAATTTGGGCTGTATATTTTAAGTATTTAAGTTGCTAATCAAGTTCGTGGTTGCCCAATTAGATAAAAGGGTTGGTCATGGGTTGGGGTTCTACAACCTATCAGCCTGGTAACACCACCCGACAACTCAGTAAGTACTTAGTAGCTAATAGATGTTTATAAATAAACTTATACCTTGAGGTTTTCTTAATTATCAAGATGAATGAAAAACTATGAAGTTTAAATATAAAGAGTATGTTGATTTTATTTTTTCTAACTTTCATTTTAACATAATATGGGATTTAATTTAATACAACCAATGTGGATTGATGTTATTGTGTGATCATGTTGGATTGATGTTGCTTAGGCTATTTGATAAAAGATGTTTAATTTTAGTTTGCTTGAGTTTGTTTGCCAGGTTCATGGGTTGCTTTATGTAGTTAATTGCTTAATCTTTGGTTGATTGCTTAATCATAACTAAACCACTGTTAACCTACCAATGTAGTGTGCTAAATGGGTTATAAATAGAATAGAGTTGAGGTTTTTATAAATCAGTTATAAATGGGCTAAGGTTAGGATTAAAGCGCCAACCTACATAACATGACCATTAACGCCCCTAGTTGCTTCGTAATGTTTGTACTTATCAAGTTAGTACGAATCTTGATCCCTTGGAAAATTTTAATGAAATGATGAATGACTCGATAGCCTAGAGGCAAATAAATTTGCCCTCTCAAATGCCAAATGTATATCATTGACCTTACCTGTTAGAGATTGAGAATGAGTTATTTCCACCATGTTTTCAAACGATGGACTTCCACACATTTGACAGGTCGGATAATCCTCAACATCATCTCACCTCTTCAACCTAAAGATAGGAAATTATGCTATCTACCACAATCTTTGCTTGAGATTATATAGTTCTTCCCTCAAAGGACTCACATTTTAGTGGTGCTTAACATTGCCAGCAGGGGTGGTCAAAACTTGTTTGACTCCTATTTTGAAGATGAACAAACATGGATTAATATAGTGATGTATTTTGTTATGTGGATTGATTATGCACAAACACTTACAGGAATTTGATGTAAAGTGGATTGATGTAAATGTGTGAATGAGTTGATGTGGAATGTATTTAAATAGGTTGATTGAATATGAAGGAATGGATGTAAACAAGTTTAGAAAATAGGTTAGGAAGGAAGACATCAGATGGAGAAATCCATGAACATTTTGTAGATGAAACCTCGATGGATATGAAGTCAGCAACACATTTGACAAAGTTGAACCTCAATAGATGCAAATCAGGCGAAGTTTGAACTAAGATAGAACCTCAAGGAATTGGAGTTAGGGAGGAATCTAGTGAAGTTAAACTTCAATAGATTTCCTTATGAAGAAAACTTTGACGATTTTGGAAAAACCTCGATGATTTTATGACCATTACTGGCAGTTAAGAAGATTCGATTTTGAATTTATTTTAACATATTCTTCAACATCTTTTGAGATATTATCTCCCAGTAGTTGAATGTCTATTTTAAAGGGAGATTTATTAAAGAAAATGTGTGCTAGAAAGTGTGAGATCTTGTTGTGTGATTTAGAGAAAATCAAAAAGTTAAGATCATTATAAAAGTTTAAACCTCTGTTTTATAGTTGAATGAAGTTGGATGAAAGATGTTGAAGTTCGTTGAACCACTGAAGTCACCTATGTTCTAAATTGGTTGTAAGCTTTATTCTATTTCTTTTATTGTGCTGATTGTACCTTGGTTTGAGATGCAACCTAAGAGATAGTTGAATCACTGCAGGTTGTGTAAGTGATTCATCTATATTGACATGTGGAAGTGGAAATCCATATAATAGAGAAATTGTACCACTTATAAATTTGAAATCAAGTTGACTAGTGGAACCTAAGTCTGGGATTTTGACTTGGAGAATGGATTAGGTAAAGAGTGTTGAACCACTATAAGTTTTGTTCTCTTAATTCTTATATGATTGTTAGTGTATTGAATTTAAATTGCTTCCGCATATTTTGTGTTAAGCCATAGCACGGGACCAACAAGTGGTATCAGAGCTATCTTTGTATTGATTAAAGTGATTTTTATGGCTTCAACAAGTACCAATGAAAGTGATAATGGCAATAATGGCAGAAATGAAAATGAAAATGAAAGCAGTGGATTTGCATTCTTATGAACTAACTTTCCAAAGGGATTATCTGCAAATAGACCTCCATATCTAACTGGAGATAATTATCCTCTATGAAAATTAAGAATGCAAAGTTTCTTAATGGGTCATAACATGTTTGCATGATGCATTATTGAAGATGGTTTTCTAATCCTAGAAGGAAAAACAAGTACCTAGACAACAGAACAGAAAGAGAAAAGCTCTGTCAATGAACAAGCTAAAAGCTTGTTATATTATGCTATTTCTCAAGTTAAATATGAAAGTGTGTCAACTTGTAAAACTGTAAAAGACATATGAGAGAAACTTCAAGTTACCCATGAAGGCACATTACAAGTGAAAGAGATAGAAATAAACCTTTTGATGCTTAATTATGAACTATTTACTATGCTTTCTAATGAATCCATTACTGAAATGAATCATAGGTTTACCAAGATCGTCAATGTATTGAAAGGTCTTGGAAAAGAGATTATTATGAAGAAAGAAGTTTAGAAAATACTCAGATCATTACCTAAAGCTTGGACAACAAAGGTGACGGCTATCGAAGTAGCAAAAGACATCTCAAAGCTGAAGATTGACGACTTGATAGGGTTGCTGCTATTACAAGAGCATGTTATCAAGAAGAATGAAATGAAATCAAAAGGTAAAAACTCTGTTAGTTTAAAAGATAGTTCTGATCAATCTGATCTTGATATAGGTGCAAAAGATGAGGAGATTACTATGCTTACTCATCAATTCAAAAAAAATTTTCAAACAAATAATAAGATGAAGAACATATTTGCAGCAGCTCGAAGAGTACAAAATAAGAAATGTGATAAAAAAACTCAAAATTGAAACTTCATTCAGAAAAGAAGAAGAGAAATTCACTTGTCATAACTATGGCAGAAGTGGACATCAAAAGAAAGTATGTCCATCTATCAAAAAGGATACAAAGAAGAACTAGAAATCCTAGAGTTTTGAAGCTTGGTGCCATAGTGACTCACTTATCTCTATGGATTTTGAATCTGATAAGGAGGGGTGTCATGTTGGTTTAATGGCACATGAAGATAAAGAAAAAGAGAGTAATGCTTCAAAAGAGGTAAGTCATGATAAGTTTTTGTTTGAATTGCGAAAAGAACATACTGCACTTCTTAATTAATCAAAGTTGGTAACTAAAAAATATGCAAAGTTGAAAAGGGAGTTTCAGATTAAAAAAGAAGTGATATTGAGAATACAACTATAATTTAATGTTCTTTTTTTATGAGTATTCAAAATTGAAGTGAAAAAATGACCTTCTGAAAATTGACTCAAAGAAGTTGTTGGATGAAAACCAAAAGTTGAAACAATGTTGTTGAGAATTACAATTAGTCAGTTGGAGAACAAGTGTTTAGCTTGTCAGAATCATGTCACATATTTTAGAAGGAAAACTTTCAACTTTCACAAAGGGCACTATTATTTTTGCAATAAATTTGGGCATGTTGCGTACAACTATACAATAAAAAGATTAAAAAATAATGGGATAAAATTGATCTGAGTGCCTAAGAAATTTGTTTGCATACTTAACAAACATAAACCCAAGATGTGGGTACCAAAAACTTGAGTTTTTCTTTTTTAGGTGTGCTTGACTTCAAGAATAAAATTTAGCTGATACCTTGACAGTGGATGTTCACATCACATGATAGGAAGTAAATATTTATTCAAAAGTTTATCTTTTAAGGATAAAGGTAGAGTAACTTTTGGAAATAATAATCAAGGAATAATCAAAGGAATAGGTATGGTAAGCATTTTAAGTATGGATATTATTTATGTGTATTATGTAAAAGGTCTTAAACACAAACTTTTAAGCATAAGTCAATAGTGTGACAAAGGTTCTAAAGTTGTATTTAATTCTAATAAATGTATTATTTATAATGATGTAGAAAATAATATATGTTTTAGAAAGTGTAATGAAAATATGTATACTTTGGACCTTAGTGCAGATTATGTAAAATATCTATCTATAATAGACGGTCAAACATTATTATGACACAAATGATTTGGACATGCCAACATGTACACAATCAAGAAGCTTATGAAACTTGATCTTGTAAAAGGTTTACCAAAAATAAAAATTAATATGGATTATGTATGTGATGCATGCCAATTTGGCAAACAAATAAAAGCTTCTTTCAAATCAAAAAAATGTTGTTTCTACCACAAAGCCTCTTGATTTATTACATATCGATCTTTTTGAACCTACACAAACTAGATGTTTGAGTGGAAAATAGTACAGGTATGTAATCGTTGATGATTTTTCAATATATACTTGGGTACTGTTTCTAGGTAGGAAAGATGAATGTTTTAAGATTTTTAAAAAATTTCATCACAAAGTTCAAAATGAAAGTGGAACACGAATTCTTTCAATACGAAGTGATCATGGAAGAAAATTTGATAATATTCAATTCACCGACCTTTGTGATGAACTTGGAATAACTCATAATTTTTCAACACCTAGGATTCCACAACAAAATGGAGTGGTTGAGAGGAAGAATAAAGTTATAGCTAAAATGGCTAGAATAACGTTGATTAATGCAAATCTTCCTCATAGATTTTGGGCTGAAGTTGTAAATATTGCATGCTATATAATCAATCATGTTTACATTTGTCCAATTCTAAAGAAAACTTCTTATGAACTGTGGAAAGGTAGAAGGCCAAACATTACATATTTTCATTCCTTCGGCTGTAAATGCTTTGTCTTAAATAATAGAAAAGATAACCTTGATAAATTTGACAAGAAAAGTGATCAAGGTTTATTTCTAAGGAATTCTTCTTCCAGCAAAGCATACTGAATCTATAATAAGTGAACATATATGGTAGAAGAGTTGGTCCATATAAAATTTAATGAGACTAATTATTGGTTGAGAAAGGTTGATGATAATAATGAGAGGTTTGAAAAACAAGCTGAATCATTACATCTTCTTGAGAAAAACATTGAAACTCATGAAGAACAGGTAAGTGAAGGTGAGTTGCCAGAATCATCCCCTTTCGTTCATACTCACAGGTATCATCCATTAGAGGATGTCATAGGAGATGTGTATGACAAAATGAGAACTCATAGTTCACTTCATAATGTCTATGGTAATTTTACTTTATTATCTTACATTGAACCCAAAATAGTGAAAGGTGCTATTTGCATGAAAACTAAATTATAGTAATGAAAGAAGAGCTAGATCAATTCAAATATAATAATGTGTGGCCAGTTGTGCCAGAACCAAATGACCAGTTTGTCATTGGCACAAAATAAATCTTTCAAAATAAACTTGATGAATCTGGGATCATTATAAGGAATAAAGCACATCTGGTAGCATAGGGATATTTTTAAGAAGAGGGAATAAATTATGATGAGATCTTTGCACCTGTTGCAAGACTTAAGGTCATAAGAATGTTACTTGCCTTTGTATCTTTCAAACAATTTTGATTATTTCAAATGGATGTAAAAAGTGCATCGTTAAATGGATATTTAAATGAAGACATTTATGTCAAATAATCTCCAAGATTTGAAGATCATGAATATCCAGATTATATATTTAAACTCACAAAAGCATTGTATGGTCTTGAATAAGCTCAAGAGCTTGTTATAAAAGATTGAGTGGGTTTTACTAAGTAAAAAGTTTCAAAGAGGTAAAGTTGACACAACTTTATTCATTAAACATATTCATTCAAGCATTCTTGTTGAACAAATCTATGTGGATGATATCATCTTTGGTTATACAAATACAAAATATTGCAATGAGTTTGAAATTTTGATGAAAAGTGAATTTAAAATGAGTATGAGGGGTGAACTGATATTTTTCCTTGGACTACAGGTAAAATAAACTAATGAAGGTATTTTTTTCACAAACAAAATACATCAAAGAAATGTTCAAAAAATTCAAAATGAAAAACTTAAAATGCATGCCAACCCCTACGAGTGCAAGTATCAAAATGGATAAAGATGAATGTGGTAAAATTGTAGATTAAAGGTTATATAAGAGCATAATTGGTTCTTTGTTATATTTGACTACCACTAGACCTAACATTTTGTTTAGTGTGTGTATGCATTCTCAATTTCAGTCAAATTTAAAGTAGTCACATCTTTCTATTGTCAAACACATTTTCAAATATCTTGTGGAAGTATCTCATTTAGGACTTTGTATCTTAAAGGTTCATCATTTGATTTAGTTGGTAATTCTAATGTTGACTACACCAGATACAAAATAGATAGAAAAAGTACTAGTATAACTTGTCAGTTCCTAGGTAACATGCTTGTATCTTGGAACTCTAGGAAACAAAGTACATTTGCATTATCAACAGCTAAAGTTGAATAAATAGTTGCAGCTAGTTGTTGTGTACAAATACTTTGGATGAAACAGTAATTAAGTAACTATGACTTTGAGGTTGCATGTATTCCTATCAAATGTAATAACATAAGAATAATAAATTTGACTAAAAATCAAGTATTACATTTACGTTCTAAACACATTGAGATGAGACATCACTTCATTAAGGATCATGTTCAATTGAAAGACATTTCTGTTAAATTCATTCCGATTGAAGATCAATTGGCAAACATTTTCACAAAATCACTTCCCATTGATCGCAAATTAAAAGAGAGACTGACATTATTGATTCATTTGCAAGATGCATAGCATACATAAAATAAAAGACATATATGTATGAACTTTAACTATTTTACAAAAACATCAACTGTTGTAAAATGTCAACAGATTGTAAATGTAGATGAATTAAAATGTCGACAAATTCGGAGCTAGAAGCGTAACTTAAACATGTGTTTTGGATGAGATGGTTATTCATCTTCTCCTTAAAACTAGGTATTCTATTTTTAAAAAACTCATTCACCTCTCTAACATTTTTGCTCCTCTCCATTGTGCGTTTGGACGAATTTGGGTCAATTTCTTTCATTCTTCATCATCAAAATCATGGTAACACTCTCTTCTTCCATTCTTCATAATGTGTTTTTCGTTTTGCCCTAGAATGCATGGACTTGAATTTTTTCTTCCTAATCTTTCATCTATCCCATGTTTTTCTTATAGGATATATTGAATAGGATTGTATCTTTGTTGTTTGGAAGGAATTTTTGAAAAGCCCCTTATTATGCTTCAAAAATTAAGATTTTTGGGATTTTTAGGGTTTCTTAAATCACAAAAACCCTATGTTTATCTGGAATTCATCCATGTGGTTAAACATCTATGTTGTGAGTAGATGCTCTAATTATGTGTTTTGAGTTGAAAAATTCTTTAATTTTTTGGTTGAATTTTGGTTTTTATTTCTTATTCTTAATATTCACCCCCCCATTTTTGTGCAATTCTATATTTCAAACTCTATTCTTAATTGTTTGTTAATAAAATTCATGAATTTTGTCATGATTATTGTTGGCAACCCCTATTCACATCAATATTCTTACTGTTTCATTGATTTTTTTCACGTAAATGAACACCCTAATAATTTATTTTGAGTTAATTTTATGATTAATGTAAGTGGATCTTACTTGGTTAAACATTATTGCAATGCAAAATGTCTAAATGTTGTTGTAACAATCATTGAACCTATCATATGCTTACATGTGTGTTAAGTTTGGCTTTTGTTCTATTCCATACCATCTGTTCTTGTATTGTATCTCTTCTTATTCAAACCTTTTGATTTGAATCAACTTGATCCTTAGATGTCAAAATTCCTAAATTTCATCTTCATTTTAGTCTTTTTGATAAAAGGTTGTTGTGTTAAAGAAGGTCACATATGAGGAAAAATGGAAAAGGAAGTTGGTGGATACCCTTGATCCTAGACCTTTTTCTCCCAAAATGAGAAAAAAAATTTCAATTCAAGAACCATCTGAAACTATAGCTAGACAAACTACATAGGAGGATCCGATTGATGTTGATGGAGCACAAGTACCATTTCCTGAACTAGTCCAAGAAACAGAGCCAAGAACTCCCATTGAAACATCTCCATCACCCATTAATACTTCTCCCAAACCAAAATATGAGAAAGTATCCCTTCCAAGAATAAACCTTCTCCATTACCCAAAAAATCCAAAGCCACTCCAAAACATCTATGCCAATACCAAGAAGATACACTCCTAGAACAAGAATCTCAACTCCACAATAAAAGAAACCCACATCTTTACCCAAGAAACAAGCCCAAGTAGACTCATCTCTAAAAATTTTTAAATCAAAGAAAGACAAAACTAAGTTCTACCAAAATTTTGGATGCAAGAACTACACAAAAGGTAAGTTCTTGAATTACAAGTTCTTTGAAGATGAAGGGTTTTAACTTGTTAGATGGTTGAGGATTTTTGGCATTTTTGAGTTTTTGTAAGAGAAGTTAATGAGATATGATGAACTAGTCAAGCTTTTTTACTTTTATCTCTATGAAGGAGAAGGAGAGGATAGAGTTTATATTTATTTTACCTATCTTAAAGGAAAGAAAATTAGGTTTATAGCAGAAGAGTTTGCAACTATTATGAAATTGCCATATGTTTCAACTGATAAAACTTATAATAGAAAAGAAGTTATCGAATGCCTGACTGGGAAAGAATCTCTCTCAAATAAGAAAGGTGGATTCACAAATAAAGATTTTTCTTTTGTAGAGTTTAAATTAGTTCATCATATAGTAACACATTATTTATTCCCTATAAATGAGGACATGATGCAGTGAGTATCTAGGAATGTTTGTTAATTTACTGCATTGTGTATAATCTTGTGTATGATCTAGTGGATGCCATGCTGCAATATATGTTCAATCAAAAAGACAAAGCTAATGGACACCTTCCTTATGCTATGTACTTAATTAGATTATTTCAACATTATGAAATTGATCTATCTAATGATTTTTCAACCTGTCCCTTAAGTTACAATGAGATAAATATTGGAACACTTAGAAGGATGAGGTATATCAAGCATGAGGATGTTAAGTCAAAATTGATTTCAATAATTCCTAGAGACAGTGAAGGAGATATTCCAATTCAAAAAGATGAAACTCCAAAAGATACTAATGAAGCAGAAGTTGAAGACGAGTACGAGGGTGAAGAAGAATTCTTCCAAGATATTCTGGGAGAAGAGTAGGATCTAGAAGAAGAGGATGGCTTCAAAGGAAAATATGGAAAGGATCCTCAGGCCGGAGATGATTCAATAGTGACTGTCTTAGACACTTAACACGATCCAGCCACCACCATTCTAGCCCTAACTCCTATTATAAATACACTTTCTTTTGCACCTCATGTCACAACCACCTCGACTTCTTCTTTACTTGATGTTTCTACCTTGTAAGCTTTAGCTACAGCTAGTCTAGGATCTCTCAAAGCTAAACTATAGGCATACATAAGGGAGCAAATCCAAGCATCCTCCTTTGCTAATGAATCTGGCTCCACTACCAAGAAAAATAAGCCATCTTCTCCAAAATGAACTTGCTTTGAGGATAAATAATCTTTTTCAAAAACTTTCTATCTAGTTTTAAGATTGAAGATACTTTAACTTTGTCTTCTCTTTATTACTCATTTAAGTTCACATTGACTCTTTGAATCACTACTGATATTCACAAACCCATGACTTTACGTTCATAGTTTGCATCTTGATTAATTATATTTCTTGTCCATTTTCTGCATTTATGCATTCCCATCTTTTTGCTTCTGGTAAAAAGGGGTAGAAATAAGATAAGTAATTAAGCATGTTGATAGGGGGAGAAATGTTTATTTTAAGTTTATACATATTTGATTTTGTCATCATAAAAGATGGGGAGAATTATTTCTCCTATTTTGATGATGAACAAACATGGATGAATGTAATGCTGTGTTTTGTTATGTGGATTGATTATGCACTAACACTTGCAGGAATTTGATGTAGAGTGGAGTGATATGAATGTGTGAATGAGTTGATGTGGAATGATTGTAAATAGGTTGATTGAATATGACGGAATGGATGTAAACAAGTTTAGAAAATAGTTTAGGAAGGAAGATGTCGGATGGAGAAATTCATCAACATTTTATGGATGAAACCTTGATGGATATGAAGTTAGCAACACTTTCGGAGAAGTGGAACCTCGATAAATATTGTTGGTTTCTTACTAACTAGTAGCATAAGAGGGAGGGTGAATTGAGCTTCTAAAAATTTTCGCCAATAAATAACTATGTGTGCTTAAAATGAGAAAGAGAATGACTTGCAATACATATAGAGTATTTTTATAGTAGTTCGGCCCTTCCTAAATTTCTACTCTATTTCTCTGAGTCAGTCTTCTTTACTGAACTCTCATTCCACTATGACACTTGTTGGTTTTATAAACTCACCAACAACTTACTGGTTTTTCAAGTTCACCAGAAACTCTTTACACATTGGTTTTCAAGCTTACCAACTAACTTATTGGTTTTCCAAATTCACCAGAAACTCTTACAAGTAGTTAGTTTTATAGAGCTTACCAACCAACTCACTTGTTTTCCAATGTAATGTGTATAATAACAATGCCTCTTATTTTAGGCTAATATGTATAAAAGATAAAGCTTAAATGAAAGAGTAAAGTAAGTAATGAGATCAGATTCAAACTTCTTTTGAAGTTGATGTAGATCTGATGTGAAGATTCGGAAAGCTTTAGTAGTGATGTAGCAGATGGAGTTGAATAATGGAAAGCTGTTAATGCTCTTTTCTAACAAAATGATTTTCAGTAAAATCTCTTTGTTATAGTAGTTGTTTTCTTAATCCTCTTTATATAGGATTTGAATTTTTAGCCATTGCAACCTTTGCCATTATTTTCAAACAAGTTAGGTAGGTTTGGTGATGATTTCTATGCATTATCGGAATTCAGATATTCTGAGTAGAGTGCTTAGAACTTATGTGCTTCTGTTTATACCTTAACAGAACTTCTAAAGTGGTTCTGTGGTACTTTTATAGTTAGCGAATTTTTAGGAGTTTCCTCTTCGGGGTTTCTGTCCATTGTCTTATTCTTTAACGGTCATCTATGTGTCTTCTAAACAACTTCTGTGTATCTTCTGGTTCATTTATGAAGCTTAATCCTTACTTCTATATCTCTTTATGAAATCATATTGAATCAATCATGTCTCTAATATTTCTTTTGACTTGATTCTACATGATTTCTGCACCGCTTCTATGTACTTTGACGTATTCTTCATTACTTCTACGTAATGCTTTTTATTCTGCTACTTAAAGAAAATTCTTTTGATATAGTTATGATCACTTAAGTTTCCTTTTGAGTTGCTTCTGTGTGACTAAAGTTCCTTCTGAATTGCTTCTGTGTATTGATGTATTGCTTCTGAGTTGCTTCTATATAGTAGAATAGTCTTTATGAGTTGCTTCTGTGCATCATTATGTTGTTTCTGATTTACTTCTGTGCATCTTAATATTGCTTCTAATTTGCTTCTATGCTTAGTAATACTGCTTCTATCGCATTTCTGTATAGTTAATTCATCTTCTGTGGTTCTTCTGATTTTTGATTTTGCTTCCAAAGAAGTTCTAGGTTGCTTCTAATTTGGTTCTGAGTTGCATCTAATTGCTTCTGATTAAATCTGATTTCTTCCTAACATTTGATCTTTTCATGCTTAACTTCAAAATAAGTTTTGAAATGCTTTCACGTGCCTTTTGAATATCTTTTTATTTGAGCATTCCTTTAATACTTTCCTTAATCTATTTTTGATACTAATACTACAACACTTAGAAAGTGATTTATTAGTACCTTGATTCTTCATTCACTTGTTTGCTCACCATTAAAACTAAGTTATTTAATCTCATTCATCATCAAAATCAAGCTTAGTAAAGGGTTTAGACTTATCATTTCCCCCCTTTTTGATGATGACAAAACATTTGAGTGGTAACCTTTCAAAAAAAATTTCAGAATATGCAATATATGCAACATGCTTCTGAATGAGGCTCCACCTACATGGGTGAGTTCCCCCTGAGTATGTGCTCTGAAAACTTATGTGCTTTGAAAACTTCGTATTCTTTCTTACATTTTTTCCTTACCCTTTTTTCATAATAAAAAAGAATGCAGTAAAGAGGAACTAATTGTATCAAAGATTCTTTATTGATATAGAACTTTATACAACAAACAATTACGTAGCAAAAGTAAAAAAAAAATTACATAGCAGAGATTCCACAATACAATAGAAAAGACACTTAATACTCAGAGATAACATATAAGAGATGACTGAAGTTAGAATAAGAAGATGTGAGTTTTAAGCTAGCAGTCAGTTCCTTTTTCTGGTATATGTGGGAGGGAAGAAATGTAGATTATCAGAAGAGAGAGTGGGAGTTTTTGTAGTCGTGGAGGATGAAGGTTTTGTGGGAGATGACTTAAGTTTAGAAGTTGTTTACTTAGGAGGAGGAGAAGGAATGAAAGTAGGATCTTTTGGAATTGCAGTAAGGGGTTCATGAGTATATGTAGTTATTCCACAGCTATGAACATGGATGAAATCAATGCGGTTTCAAAATTCTAGGGCTAGAAGTTCAAGAAAGACTGGATAAAGTCCTTTTAAGATATTTTCTCTGTTGGCATTCATCCTTGCAGTGTATTCTTGATAGTAAATGGTTATCCTTTCAAGAGGGACCTTTTTGTGCTCTTTGAGAGGTGGAATTCTAGGCTTTCTCTTAGGTTTGGAACTGGATGGCTGAGATGAGGGAGTAAAAAGTGATGGTTCTGGTGGTGGTTTTGGTTTTGGGACAACAGGAGGTTTTCTGTTTGTCCTTGGCTTTGGAGGCAGTTTTTGGGTTGGTTTTCTGGCTTTCTTTGGAGGGAGTGACGTTTTGGGTTTTGGAGTGGGCGCTAGTTTTGAAGAATTGATCCATATTTTCTGAAAAATATATGGATCAGCAATCTGAGTTTAAGAGAATGGAAGATTATCAGCAATAGCTTACAAATTTGCTATAGAATAGAACAAGTGTTCTTCCTCAATTATTAAGATGTTATTAAATGGTCCTAAGGGAGATGAAAATACTGTTCTAGTGGGTCTTGATGATGGAAGCATCTGAAGAAGTTTCTCAGTGTATGCATCTTGAAAGGATGCTAACTAAGGAATATTGATTTCATGACTCTTGGGTGTGAAAGGGGGATCAGGGATCAGCATGATTCTAGAAAGTGTATTTTGATTCGTGATTTATGGAAATGGAAGTGTAGAAGGATGAATGAAAAGATTATGAGCTATGAACATTCTTGTAATGTCAAAGTTTATTTTTGATTGAGCAAAGAATTCTAAATATGTGAGTCTGATTAAATGATAGATGCGAAGAGGAATGTCACAACTTTCTTCTTTTGATTTTTGAGGAGGATGTGGAGGGGTTTTTGGTGGAGAGGGAGGATATAAACATTCTGAAGGAGGTCTAAAATTTGGTGGACGATTTAGAGGGTTGTCCCATTTTGGTGGAATTTCCTTAGTTTGCTCAGGAATTAATTCTCCTAATCGAATGAGATCTATCCAACTGCAGTCCAAAGGGATGGATGGTCCTGGAGGAAGAAAATAAACTCTAGATAAAGGCACTATGATGGGATACTTCTCATGTCTGACAATAGTCTTATGAGGATTGGTAAGATAATCCTCTAGCAATGATGGGGCTCCATTTGGTGTAACTGATGATGATGGCTGTATTGGAGGAGTGGAAGAAGTGATGTTAGTAGGTTAGCTCACAGGTTGAGCAACCTCTAGAATTATGAGGGATGATGGATGTGGAGATAGTGAGGGGGAAGACATCACTGGAATTGGAGATTTTGGTGTGGATGGAGAGAAATGATGTGGAGGTGAAGAAAAATGAGTTAGAGGTGGAGAGAAGTGGGTTTGAGGTGGAGTGAAATAGGAATAATAGTTTGACCTTTGAATGATTTTGCTAGATTGAATGATCCAATCTATTCATTTGGAGAGCTAAGGTTTGCAAAAAGTGTTCCATCATGAATAATCTCTCATCTAGGTGCTATGGAATTTTTTGTCAAGTGGGAATTGAAGTGGCTGGTGTTGGTAGAGGAATGTAGGATTGGGGCTGAGTTTGAGTTGGTCCAGAGGGTACAATTGCTATACTTTCTTATCTATCTTCTATTTCTGCTTCTTCCCCATTCCTTTCTATGGCTTCCTCTCTTATTGGCTCTTCTATAGTTTCTTGCCTTCTTCCTTCTTCTCCAATTTCTGTTCTCATTATCTATTCTTTTTTCCTTGGCTTTAGGGGGATCCACCTTTGTGGAGTTAGCTTAAAGCCAATTCTCTTCACTGTTTCTTTGTTAATTTCTTCTCTTGCCATGTAGTCTTCTCCATCTTCCTTGGAGTGGTCCACATTTGTTTTTTTTATGATCTTGCTCATGACCATCCTGTAAGGCAGATAATACTTGGTGGAAGTCTTTACCAAGTAAAACTAATCAGCTATTATTTGAGCCAAATCTAATTTCTTCTTATGCTTTAATGCCCATAAGATCCTGGTTCTTTCTCAAAAATTTGATTAGTGCCTCCTATCTTGAGATATATGTTGTTATAAATTAACATATGAGCTAACTTAAGATCCAAATTCAAATGGCTAACATGTAATAGGTTGCACTTTCTTTGATTTCTACTTCAGCTAAATTTGAAAATAGACTAGTCCTGTTTGATGGCTAATCAATCTCTTGATTTTCTATCTCAGGAATATTAAAGGTATTTCTAATATTCTCTGAAGATAGATCTATCTCTATCTCTCCTATCTATGACTTCTTGATGTTGTAGTTGAAATTGACAGCAAGGACTTGAATCAGTCTAGTGTATGATTTATCCTTGTAGCCCATGAAACTTTCCCATCCTTATAATCTGGTCTAATTTGTTACTTCAGGATTTAGCCCATTCTCTTCAAATGCTTCGAAATCAAATGCTCTTTTTTTTACTATCTTTCTACCTTTGAACTGTTTACAAAACTTATTATAAATAGAGGAGTTGCTATTGAAGATTACCTTAAGACAGTAATTTTCTGTTCTTTTCCTTTTTCTTAGTGTTTATTCCTCTGTCATTCTTCTTTCTTCAGAATTAAAGACTTTTGCTCTCTTACTAGCCCTTTTTGTTCTTGCCATTGCAGTAACAAATGAAATTCTTGACTTAGGAGGTGAAAAAGAGGAGTTCTCCAGAGATCAGGAGATGGAAAATTTCTAGTGTGAACGAGATGAGAGCAGGTGAATGGAGGAAAAATGTGGAAGAAGAAAGGATTCTGAATCATCTTTCAGTGGAACGAGCTCAAAGGAATGATATAGTAACGTAGAAATTCTGGGCTTAGGGTTTTAAGGGAGTCGAAGCTTCTGTTGGGGTTAAACAAAAGTTCTGTGCAACACATTGCTTATACAGAGGTTCTGAGCTAATATCCTCAGAGGTTCTATGTACCTTGAGTAAAGGTGGAATATGAGAGGCGGACGTTCTTGTGCAGAATAGAAGTTCAACAGAACTTCTATGTTCATGATCTCAAAAGTTCTATGAAATAGGTTTCAAGAGTGCGAAAGTGCAATTTTCAACAGAACCGTATAATAGAAGTTCTTAGTGAGTGTTATAGAACTTCTATATGACTTTTGACGTGCATTAAATGGTTTGACAGACTTTTTATTCTACTTCTGAAGCACTTTAATATATATTTAGAAATTTTGTGCTACTTCTGTCATACTTCCAGATCAATTTATTTAATGTTTATAAGTATTTTTGGGCATTTAGACATTAGGATTAAATGTGTATTTTATGAGCATGGATCTATTACACCAAGTTCTCTTCTAATTTTGTAGAATCTATCTTTTGGAAGAGGTTTTGTAAAAATGTCCGATAACTGATTTTCAGTTGGTACATGTTCTAAACAGATATCTTGATTTTGTATGTAATCTCTAATGAAATGATGTCTCACCTTTATGTGTTTAGTTCTTGAATGTAGTACAAGGTTCTTTGACAAATTTATTGCACTAGTATTGTCACATCTAATAGGAGATCAATATATGTTATTCCATAATCATTTAATTGCTGTTTTATCCATAAAATTTATGCACAACAACTACCTACAACTACATATTCAGCTTCAGCAGTTGATAATGCTACATAAGTTTATTTCTTTGAAAATCATGATATGATCATGCTTCTAAGAAACTGATAAGTTCTAGAGGTACTTTTCTATTTATTTTGTATCTAGCGAAGTCTGAGTCAGAGTACCCTACCAATTCAAAGTTTGAACCTTTTGAATAGCATAATTCAAGATGTGGAGTATTTAAAAGGTATCTAAATATTCTTTTAAAAGTAATTAAATATGATTCTTTAGGATTTGACTAAAATCGTGCACACATGCATATACTAAATATAATGTCTGGTCTACTTGCAGTTAAGTATAGAAGAGATCCTATCATTCTTCTATATAATTTCTAACAAATAGATTTACCTTTTTCATCCTTATCCATTTTGATGGATATGCTCATTGGTGTAGCTAGTAGCTTTCCTTCTTCTAGAGTAAATTTCTTGAGTATTTCTCTGGTGTATTTTGTTTAATGGATAAAGATTCCTTCCTTCATCTGTTTTACTTGAAGTCCCAAAAAGAAGTTCATCTCACTCATTGAACTCATCTCAAATTCTCCCTACACTACTTTAGAAAAGACTTGACATAATTTATAATTAGTTGCACCAAATATAATATTATCTATATAAATTTAAACAATTACAATATTATTTTTGTCATGCTTGATAAAGAGTGTAGTATCTATCTTACCTCTTGTAAACCCTTTTTTATTAAGAATTTACTTAATCTCTCATACCATGCTTTAGGAGCTTACTTCAATATGTAGAAAGCTTTCTTGAGTTTGAAGACATGGTTTGAATCATAAGGATCTTCAAACCCAGGAGGTTGTTCTATATAAACTTCTTCATTTATAAAACCATTTAGAAATGCACTTTTAACATCCATTTGATAAAGCTTGAAGTTTATGAAAGATGCAAATGCTAGTAACATTCTAATAACTTCAATTCTAGTAACAGGAGTATATGATTCTTCAAAGTCTATTCTTTCTTTTTGACACCATCCTTTTGCTATTAGTCTCGCTTTATTTCTTATTACTATGCTAGATTCATCTAATTTATTCCTAAAAACCTATTTAGTTCCTATTACTAATTGATGATTGGGTCTTGGAGCAAGTTTCCATACGTTGTTGTATTTAAATTAATCTAACTCCTCTTACATGACTATTATCTAATTTTCATCTTCTAAAGCTTCATCTATGCAAGTTGGTTCAATTTGAGAAATAAAAGCAAAGTTACCACATACTTGATGATATGAAGATCTAGTTGTTACTTTATCATAAACATTACAAATTACTTGATTTTTAGGATGATCATACATGAATCTCTAATCTTTTGGAAGAGTATTATTACCTTCATCATTTACCTCATTGACGGATGGTCTATCATCTTGTCCTTCTTCATCTTTGTGTATTTTTGTTTGCGAAGAATCTGTGTTTATCTTATATTTTTATTTTCTCCATAGAAGTGGTAAGTTCTCCTGTTTCATCATCAAAATTGCTCATGTTTCTAAAGAGGTTAGTACTTTCATCGAATTTTATATGAATGGACTCCTTTATAGTCTTGTTTTTCAGGTTGTAGAATCTAAATGCTTTGCCAACAATAGAATAACCAAGGAAAATGCCTTCATCAGATTTGCATTCAAATTTATCACATTTTTCTTTTTTATTATTAAGAATAAAACATATGCAACCAAAGGTGTGAAAATGAGAGATGTTTGGTTTTCAGCTATAATATAATTTATATGGAGTTTTGTTGAATATAGATCTGGTATAAATTCTATTAATGATGTAGCATGAAGTATCCATTGCTTCAGCCCAAAAGTATTGAGGTAAGTCATATTCACTCAACATTGTTCTTGCCATCTCTTGAAAGGATATATTTTTCCTTTCAGCCACTCCATTTTGCTGAGGTGTTCTTGGTGTAGAAAATGTCTGTAAAATTCCATTACCTTCACAGAAAGTAGTGAATTTCTAGTTTTCAAATTCTCCACCATGATCACTTCTTATGACTACTAAATGAGAATTTTGTTCATTCTGTACACGCTTGGTAAATATTTCAAAGAATAAAAAAGTCTCATCTTTAGAAGCAAGAAATATTATCCAGGTGAATCTAGAATAGTCATTTACAATGACATATGCATAATGTTTCCCTGCAAGACTTCTAGTTCTTATTGGTCCAATGAGATCTATGTGTAGCAATTGAAGTGGTTTGGTTGTGTTTACTTCTTTCTTTGATTGAATGATTCTCTAACTTTCTTTCCTTTTAAGCAAGCATGACATATTTCAGTTTGGGTAAGCCAACTACAAGATTTTTGTTGTATAGTTTTTAAATCACGAATTTGTTGGCATGTCCTAGTCTTCTATGCCACAATAAGGATTCTTCATTATTTGCAATAAGACATTTTTCTTGGATATTATTTAAATTTACTAAGTACATATTTCCATATCTTTGATCAAATGCTACAACTGAATTTGACCTATCTATTATAGAACATATATGAGATTCAAACATAACCTTGTATCCATTATCACAAAATTGACTAACACTTAGTAGGTTGTGTTTTAATCCTTCTACTAGTAAAACATTTGAAATAGTAATAGAGGGAGGTTGGCTAATCTTACTAATCCCAACTATTCTACCTTTTCCACTATCTCTAAAGGTAACTATTTCTCTATTTTTAGTCTTTAATTCAGTGAACAGTTACTTCTCTTCTGTCATGTGTCTTGAGCAACCATTGTCAATATATTATTTGCTACTTCTTGTGGCTCTCAAGTACTCCTATAATAATAAAATCAAGCTATAATTTTTGGTACTCTTTTAGGACTGGGTCCAAGTGAGTTAGTAGCATAATATTTTGGTACCCATTACTTTTTAGATTCTACTAAATAATTATCTGTTGATATTGATGTATTCATTATGTTAGCAACAGTTTTTGGTACCCAAATTTGGTTTTGTTTGGGTTCTAATTTTTTTCCAAAATTGACAGTTTTCTTTCTATGGTTTTCTTTACTTTTCTTTGTTTTTAGTTTAAATAGTGTAGAAGTTAATGTTTTTCTAAGAGCATGAATTTCTGCTTTTATTTTTTCAAGTTCTATGTTAATGTTGTTTTAAGTTGATCATTTTCTTTTTTTACCTTAGAAAATTCATAGATTGTCTTTTCTAATTCTCTTTTAGTTTCTTTATGTTTTACTTTTAAATTTTTAAAATCTGAGTATAATTCATCTAGTAATTCTTCTAAATCAAAAGTTTCAGTTTTAAATTTATTTTATCTTCATGAATAGCCATGAAGCTTATTCTTGCATGATGCTCCTCCCAATCCTTTTCTTTGGGGTTGAGTGAGCTGAATTAAGCTTCATTTTCTTCTTTTGCTTCACTCAAACTTTCTTTCATCATTTTTTCAGCATTTCCCATGCAGTCATTGCTTTCTTCTTCTTTTCAAATTTCTTTTGTAAGAAGTGTTCTTTTATCAAAGTAAGAATTCTAACTTTTCTTTTTATCTAGTTTTGGGCAATCAAATTTCATGTGTCTAGATTTGTTATAGTTAGAACATATTGGAATCTCCTTCTTCTTTTGCTTGCTCTTATTGTTGCTTTTGAAGTTGTTTCCAAATTTCTTCTTTCTAATCATATTTCTGAATCTTTTGGTTATCATTGTCATTTCTGTATTATCTTCACTAGCAGAATTTTCATTTAAAGATTCTTCATTTTTTGATTCATCTTTTAGAGCGATCTTCTTACCTTTGAATTCATCTAGAACCTTTTATTTCATTAAGACTTCATGGGTCATAAGTGATCCCGTGAGTTCTTCTACTTTCATTTGACTTAGATCCTTTGCTTCTTGTATAACAGTTACCTTAGGCATCTAAAATCTAGGTAAAGATCTTAATATTTCTTGACTAACTTGGGCTCTTCATATTTTTCTCCCAAGCTCTTTAGTCCATTAGTGATTTTTTGAAACCTTCCAAACATTTTAGAAATGATTTTTGATTCTTTCATAGAGAAGGCTCCATATTCCTGCACTAGAATATTTATTCTAGTTTCTTTTACTTAATTTGTACCTCATATGCTAATTGGAGTTTATCCCAGATTTCTTTGGCTGAGTCATATGCAAAAATTTTTTAAAACTTAGAAAAGGTTAAAGCATAGTAGAGGTAGTTCTTTGCCTTAGCATCACGTTGTACTACTTGTATATCTTTTGGAGTGTATTTGCCTTTTGTGTTTGTGAGATTCTTACCATTCTTAACAATAAGCCATAATTGGTAATCTGTGGAAATTTAGAAGTTTTGCATTCTTATCTTCTAATACCCATAATTGGTTCCATCAAAAAGTGAGAGTCTAGAAGTGGATTGCCCTTCTGCAGATGTGTTGTGGAATATACTGGCCATTCGGAGTCTTTTCCCAAGTTAATATACTAGTGTTCAAGGATTAACTAGTGAAGCTTGCTCTGATACCACTTATTGGTCCCTTACTGATTGGTAGCTCAAGAAGGGGGGGGGGGGTGGGAATTGAGCTTTTAAAAATTTTGGACAAGAAATAACTACTATGTGTGCTTAAAATGAGAAAGAATGACTTGCAAAATATACACATTATTTTTATAGTGGTTCGGCCCATCTTGGGTTCCTACTCCACTTCTTTGAGTCAATCTCTTTTATTGAACTCATATTCCACTATGACACTTGTTGGTTTTACAAACTCACCAACAACTCACTGGTTTTTTAGGTTCATTAGAAACTCTTCACATGTTGGTTTTCAAGCTTACCAAATAACTTACTGGTTTTTCAAGTTCACCAGAAACTCTTACAAATAGTTGGTTTATAGAGCTTACCAACTAACTAACTAGTTTTCCAATGTAAAGTGTACAATAACAGTGCCTCGTATTTTAGGCTAATATGTATGAAAGCTAAAGCTTAAATGAAAGAGTAAAGTAAGTAATGAGATCAGATTCAAACTTCTTTTGAAGTTGACGTAGATCTAATATTGAAGATTCTAAAAGCTTTGGCAGTGACGTAGTAGATGGAGTTGAATAATGGAAAGCTGAGAATGTTTTTTTCTAACACAATGATTTTCAGTATATTCTCTTCGTTATAGTAGTTGTTTTCTTAATTCTCTTTATATAGGATTTAAATTTTTAGTCATTGCAACCTTTGCCATTATTTTCAAACAAGTTTAGCAGGTTTGTTGATAACTTCTGTGCATTATTGGAATTTAGAGATTCTAAGTAGAGTGTTCAGAATTTCTGTGCTTTGGTTTATGCCTTAACAAAACTTCTAAAGTGGTTCTATGGTACTTCTATAGTTAGTAAATTTTTGGCAGTTTCCTCTTCAGGGTTTTTATCCGTTGTCTTATTCTTCAACGGTCATCTATGTGTCTTCTAAACAACTTTTGTGTGTCATCTGGTTCATTTATAAAGCTTGATCCTTACTTCTATATCTCTTTATGAAATCATATTGAATAGATCATGTCTTTGGTATTTCTTTTGACTTAATTTTGCATGATTTCTGCACTACTTCTGTGTATTTTGATGTATTCTTCATTACTTTCGCATAATGCTTTTTGCTTCTGCTTTGCTTCTGTTACTTAAAGAAAATTCTTCTGATACAGTTATGATCACTTGAGTTTCCTTCCGAGTTGCTTCTGTGTGACTGAAGTTCCTTCTAAATTGCTTCTATGTATTGATGTATTACTTCTGAGTTGCTTCTGTATATTAGAATAGTCCTTCTGAGTTGCTTCTATGCATCATTATGTTATTTCTAATTTACTTCTGTGCATCTTAATATTGCTTCTGATTTGCTTCTTTGTTTAGTAATGCTAATTCTGTTGCATATTTTTATAGCTAACTCATCTTCTGTGCTTCTTCTGTGGTTCTTTTGATTTTTGATTTTGCTTCCAAAGAAGTTCTGGGTTGCTTCTGATTTGGTTCTGAGTTGCATCTGATTACTTTTGATTAAGTTTGATTTCTTCCTAACCTTTTATCTTTTCATGCTTAACTTAAAAATAAGTTTTGAAATGCTTTCACATGCCTTTTGAATATCTTTTTATTTGAGCATTTCTTTAATACTTTTCTTAATCTGATTTTGATGCTAATACTGCAACACTTAGAAAGTGATTTATTAGTACCTTGATTCTTCATTCACTTATTTGTTCATCATCAAAACTAAGTTATTTAATCTCATTCATTATCAAAATCAAGCTTAGTAAAGGGTTTAGACTTATCAAATGCAAATAAGGTGAAGTTTGAACTAGGATGGAACCTTGACAGATTGATAATCAGGGAGGAATTCGGTGAAGTTAAACTTCAATGGATTTTCTTATGAAGGAAAAAATCTATGGTTTTGGGAAAAATGTCGAATTGGTTGTAAGCTTTATTCTATTTCTTTTATTGTGCTTATTATACCTTGGTTTGAGATGCAAGCCAAGAGACAATTGAATCATTACAGTGTGTGTAACTAATTCATCTATATTATCACCTGGAAATGAAAATTCAGAGAACAGAGAAATTATACTATTTATAACTTTGGGATTAAGTTAACTAGTAGAACCCAAGTCTGGGATTTTAACTTGGAGAGTGGAATAGGTAAAGAGTGCCGAACCACTATAAATTCTGCGTTCTTAATTCTTAGATGATTGTTAGCATATTGCATTTAAATCACTTTCGCATATTTTGTGTTAAGCCATAGCATCGGACCAACAAAACCTAAAACAACATGTAAAATCAATTCCTTTCCAAGTTCTTTGTGACTAAGAAAGATGTCGAATTGGCTGACCTTTCCCTTATGAAGCAAGGAGATGATGAACCAATGGAAGTGTTTATCTTGTTGGTACCTTAGGCAAGGCTTAATCCAAAAGGAGAGGGATGAATTGAGTTTATAAAAATTCTTGAGAACCCCTTCTTAAGGATTAAAAACCCTCTTTGCAATTTGCAAAGTAAATATTGCAAATAATCAAACAATCATAATACAGACAGGAATTTTTATAATGGTTTGAAATACCTTCTCTACTTTACTCTTCCAAGCACTTTCCTTAGTATCTTGGGTTTCACTATCTTAGCAAACAATATAACTTAGTGCAATCATACTCTTCTTGATTCTAACTTAAAGAGGCTTATAAACACTTAGTGTCAATACACTCTTCTTGATTTTAGCTATAAACACTTAGTGTCAATATGCTCTTCTTGATTCTAGCTTAAGGGGGCATAAATACAACTCAACGAGTTGATTGTAATGTTGGGTCCTATAATGAGGCAAAAACCCAAGAGGGGAGGGGTGAATTGGGCTATTAAAAATTTTTGGTTAAACCCTTTGAAGGATTAAGGTCCCTCTTAGCAGTTCAATGAAAATAATGCGAGTAATCAATAATCAAATAAAAATTTTTATAGTGGTTTGAGTTAACTACTTTACTCTACTCTTTCAAGCACTCTCCTTTAGTGACTTAGGTTCTACTATCTCATTATAGCAGAAATACAACTAGTGCACTTAGTACTCTTCTTGATTCTAGCTAGAGGGGACTTAACAACTAGTGCCTCAGCACTCTTCTAGATTTTAGCTTTAGGGAGCATAAATACAATGTAGCTACTGGCTATGAGAAACACTCCAACAGACCAATACAACTCTTTTTAAGTTTGGTTTTCGACACAAACTCAAGGCAACATAGGAATAAAGATAAAAAAATTAAATAAAAGTTGTTGATTCAGTAGGGGAAGGTTTGACAGCTTTGAATGCCGAAGTAATTGTTCTTCTCAAAAATTATTGGGAGCCTTAATGAAGGATGTAAAAATTTGAGCATGAAGGCTATTTTTGATTGCTTGAGAATTAAATAAAAGTTTGAGCTCTATAAATGTTTGCTAGAGTTTTTCTTTACAACCCAGATTTACTGTACTTATAATCGGATTTGAAATATTCTCATTGGGGGTGTTTGAGCTTCATTAAATGCAAAAGAACATTTGAATTTTCTCTCATTGAAGTCTACCTTCTTTTGGTTAGGTTTATGAATGTGAAAGCTTACAATGCCATTTTTTCCATCAACAGTAGTTTGATGATTTGGATCATCTGAAGCAAAGTATTCAGCATGTCTGGAACACCTTTAGCATTAGAAGTTGATGTTGCTTTAGATTTTGTCATGGCTTCGGAATGATTGAAATTGAATCATCATCGCTTAAGACATTTGTAGCACCCCACCGGCCTACACCACCCCCGGCCGATGATTGCTACATATTTATACATGAATGTGCTGGCTAATGTACAATTTTTAAATAAAAAATTCGGCAGCACCTCCCCCAAGATCGAGTAATGTGAAGGAAAAAGAACCATCTGC